>CM060173.1:14224327-14317925 GCA_030549775.1 Tamarix chinensis | reverse complement strand
TTATACTAAATAGTACTAGTACAGCTATTACCAAGATTTTTCTGCTTCAAATACACTGATTTTATTTTCCCTCTATAATATTTTCTCTTCAAGATTTATAAGTGGGTCCTATGGAAAGCTGGTAGTTGTGAGCTGCATACATAGGGACCTGCTCGACCCTTCCAATAGTGGGAATAATTGTGGAGTGGCGGTTTTTGTTGTAACTACGGAAGGATGAACCATAGGTAACCAACAGATCAAGAAGCTGGCAGAACCAATCTCAAACTTATGAAGTAAATTTATCAAAACCCAGTGTCTATCACAAAACCATTATAAGATTACACTTACATGCAGAGTCCAGCCCTTCATGCAGTATCGCAGCCAGTATCATAGAATCTAATCCACCAGAGAAAAGGATGGCCACAGGTACTGCTCCATCTTGTCTATGATCATGTCCGGTAGCCTGCACAGAAAAAGAGAATCCAAACACATAATAATACAGAAATCTTCTTCCTTAAAAAAACAGAACAAAAATAGAGATTTATTGAACAAGCACCCATGGTTGCCAGTGTCAAAAAATGCCTCTCTTCAACAAAAGTCATTCACTGACCACGAGAAGAAGCCCATCCAGAACCAAACAAAAGAAAGCTCTAAGACTGCATCAAATAGAATCCAAAAGCACTAAACGTCACACAAAAGCCATCCATTCATTTCCTAAAATCACTCACCTGTCTGGAGAAGATAGACATAGCCATATAGCCAGCCATTGAATTTCAGAAGGCAGATATTTCCCAAACCAATAAAATAAAAAGGTACGGGATAGCTTACAACCAAAATGTTAGTGAAAGAAGATAATCCCTTAATCCATTCCATTATCATGACCAGTTTATATACACAATATTAAGCATATAATTAGGCTAGAATACGGGAACTAACTAGAGAACTAACTAGCTATAAATAAGGAATATATATTTTTTCATATATTCTAACACTCCCCTGTAGTCGAAGTAGGAGGTCGCCGAATACTAAGACTGTCCCGAAAATACTCAAATAACACCAATGGAAGACCTTTAGTGAAAATATCAGCAATCTGATATCACGAGGGGACATGTAATACGCGCACCTGGCCACGAGCAACCTTTTCTCGAACAAAATGTATATCCATTTCAATATGCTTAGTGCGTTGATGTTGAACCGAATTTTCAGTAAGGTATATTGCACTAACATTATCACAGTATACCAGTGTTTGAAAAAGCGCGCCTGAGGCACGCCTAAGGCGCAAGGCGCAAGGCGATGGGGGGTTAGGGCTTTTTTGTTGCTAGGCGAGGCTACGTAAGTGAGGCGCATATAAGGCGCGCCTCAGGCGCTAGGCGCAGAGGCTATGAGGCGCACGCCTCAGCATAAAATCAAGCAGAAACTTGGGAGATCAATAGACACATAGGGAGGATGGACTTAGGGAAGAGGGATAAAAAAACCTTTTCAGCAGAAAAAAAAAATTACATGCAGACTGCAGAGACTTAGGGGAGTTAAATAGTCATTTGTTGGAAAAATATAAGTCTATTTATAGTCTTGATTGCAGTAAAAATATTCTGCAATTAATATGGGAATTGGGGAGAGCAAGAGTTATTTTGGAAAGGTAAAAAACCAGCTGCAGAGACTGTAAAGTCTGCTACCACCAATTTAAAGCAAGAAATAGTTATTTTGGTATATCTGCATATATTTTTTGCAGATATAGAGGAAAACAGATAGGGCATTAGGAAAAACCAAAGGTATATCTGCATATATTTTTTGCAGATATAAGGGAAAACAAAAGATATAGGGAAAAAGAAAGGTCCCCCCTTGTCCTATATATTTTTTGCAGAAACTTTTTCTTCCTAATGTAAAAAAAAAAAAAGCAAAAAGAAAAACAACAACAACAAAGGGAAAAACAATGTACCACTACATCTGAAAAAAAAAATAGAGAGAGCATCAAGGAAAACTGGAAAAAAAAGTATATATGCCAACAAAAAAAAAAACACTAGGCGCCTCACATCGCCCAGGCGTGCGCCTTCGCCTTGCGCATAGCGCCTAGGCTCCAGGACCCCTAGCGCCTCGGTGCGCCTTAAGCCTTTTCAAACACTGCAGTATACCAATGTAGCCTTCTGAACAGGACAATGAAGCTCCAACAGCAAGTTTCTCAACCAACAAGACTCAGACACCACATTGGCAACCCCTCGGTATTCTACCTCAGCACTGGATCATGATAAGGTTGCCTGTCGTTTAGCAAACCAAGATATTAAGTTATCTCCCAGAAAAACACAATAACCTAAGGTAGAGCATCTTGTATCTGGACACCCACCCCAATCGGCATTAGTATACGAAAGAAGGGTTGATGTGGAAGATGGATATAGATGAAGACCAAGATCCAGAGTACCCTGAATGTAGCGCAAAATACGCTTGAGAGAGTGCATGTGCTCCTCCCTCGGGTCATGCATGAATAAGCATACCTGTTGTACAGCATATGTAATGTCGGGTCTCGTGAAAGTAAGATACTGAAGAGCCCCTGCAAGCCACCTATAAAGAGATGGATCCTCAATAGGTGTGCCTGTAGCAGCACTGAGCTTCGGTTGCGTATCAACAGGAGTATGAGATGACTTACACGATGACATACCAGCACGGTCAAGGATCTCAGCAGCATATTTTGTTTGAGATAAAAATAAACCACCGACATGACGAGTCACAGCGATGCCCAGAAAATAGCTCAAAGGTCCCAAATCCTTCATAGCAAATTCCGAGCTAAGAAGGGATATGATAGACTTACGAAGCTCATCAGAGGAAGCAGTAAAAATTATATCATCTACATACAACAATAGATAAGCTAGAGAAGTACCTTGACGATAAATGAATAAAGAATGATCCGAAGTACTGTGAGAGAACCCAAGAGTATGGACATAGTCAGCAAATCTCTTATACCAAGCCCGTGGGGCTTGTTTAAGCCCATAAAGAGATTTCTTTAGCAAACACACATGATTAGGTTGATTAGGGTCCCTAAAACCCAAAGGTTGATGCATGTAAACTGTCTCCTTGAGTTCTCCATGCAAGAAAGCATTTTTGACATCAAGTTGATAAATAGACCATGCTTTAGACAGAGCCAAACTGAGAATGGTGCGAATAGTGGCCGGTTTGACCACCAAACTAAATGTATCACCACAATCCACGCCAACATGTTGAGTTTTACCATCACCTACAAGACGGGCTTTATGCCGCTCAAAAGAACCATCAGAGTTTTCTTTATGGGCAAAAATCCACATAGACCGTATTATATTGACATTAGATGGACGAGGCACCAACTCCCACATCTTATTTTTAATAAGAGCATCATATTCGTCATCCATAGCCTTTTTCCAATTCGGGTCACGAAGAGCAGACATGGGGTTGCGGGGTAGTGGGGATTTAGACACTGTGGTAAGAAGATTGAAAGACTGTTTAGGCTTATAAATCCCATGCTGGTTGCGTGTAACAGGCCTGTGGGGTGGGCTAGAACGTGAGCTTGGAGCGGGGCTAGGAAAGGTGGGTGGGCTGTCGATTTGAGTGGATTGTGAGCCACGCGCTAGGCCTGGTGAATTGGGCTCTAGCAAGTTGGGCAGGGGGGATGCATGAGGAGGAGGATCAGCAGCTTGGGGGCATGTTTGAGTGGAGAGATGATGAATCATGTAAGGTGATGGACCATCGTCCAAAAACTCATAAAGGTGAGTTTGAGGAGTATGTAACTTTGCAAAAGGAAATTGACTCTCATCAAAAATGACATGACGGCTAATGATGATTTTTCTAGAGGATAACTCAAAGCATTTATACCCACGATGATTCGGAGGATACCCCAAAAAAAACACAAGGAGTGGACCGGGGTTGAAGTTTGTTTATGGTGGTAGAAGGAATGAGAGGATAACATAAAGACCCAAACACCCGAAGATGTGAATAAGACAGTTCCTTTTGATAAAGGATTTGGTGGGAGATTGATAGTTTAATAACTTGTGAGGAAGAATATTGAGAAGGTATGTTGCCATATGTAAAGCGTGATGCCAAAAAAGGGGGGAAGAGAAGCATGGGCCAATAATGTACGAATAATATTGTTAATTGTACGAATTTGTCTTCCGGCTTTCCCATTTTGAGGAGAGGTATGAGGACATGAAAGGCAAAAAGAAAGACCATTAGCTGTACAAAAGTCCCGAAAAGGGCCATTATCAAATTCCGTACCATTATCACATTGTATATTCTTTATGTACCGTTCAAATTGATGTAAGATTTGAAGTTCAAAAATGTGGGATAAGTTTGAGATTTTTGCAATAAAGGAAATGTCCACAAAAATTTAGAATAATCATCCACAAACAAGACATAATATCAATGGCCCGAGGAGCTCAAAACGGGTGATGTCCAAAGATCACTATGGATGATATCAAATGGCATAAGAGTGCAAGAATTTGAAGCATAAAATGGCAACTTAACATGTTTTCCAAGAGAACATGAACGACAAATACAAGAAGCCTGAAGTTGAGTACATGCAATCAATTTATTCTTCCTAAGAGAGTGAAACACAGATGCTCCCGGGTGACCCAAACGATCATGCCAAAGAGATGGGGCTAAAGCGGCAAATGTAGATGGTGAAGTGATTGGATGTGTGGGCTTGGTGATGGGATAAAGCTCACCCCAGCTCTCACACCTCATTACTGGCATCCCCGTCTGAAAGTCCTTCACAAAAAATCCAAAGGGATCAAATTCAACAGTAACAAAATTATCAGTTGTAAACTTTCGAACAGACACCAAGTTTTTGACAAGTAGAGGAGCATGAAGGACATTGTTTAGAGTTAATGGAGGACACGGGGAAGATAATTTTGTGTGACCATAACCATGAATTGGGATTGAATGACCATTACCAACAATTATACCACGTTTGTTGCTCATATTAAAATAAGAAGTGAGGTTACCTGGAGTGGATGTCATGTGAGAAGTAGCCCCAGTATCCACGTACCAATTTGCATCCGGTGGAGTGAGGCTTAGAGTATGCATCACAGCTGCTATGTCTGTTGGAGTTGGTGTTGCTGCGTAAGCTTGTGGAGGCCTGGGCCCAAGTATACCAGACTGTTGTTGTTGTTACTGTCCAATATTGGGTCTGGCCCATGAGTTAGAAGGATATGGCCAGGGAGGTATAGCCCAAGGAGCCATCCACAGCCACGGCCATGGCTGCCCACCAAACCATGGAACATTGGTCTGGGCTTGTTGACCTACTTGCTGCTGTCCACCACTCCGGTTGTTGCTGCCAGCCTTACCCCCACCACCATTGCCACGTTTGTCGCCGCCACGGCCACCATTGTTGCTGCGGCTTTTCCCTCCATTAGTATTGCGGGTTTGGCTCCTCTACCGACCATTATTATTGTGGTGGGATGAGAAATGATCAGAAACATCTGGAGAGCTATATGTGTCTCGAGCTACCATGGCGGAAGATGAGGTATGTGCCAGTTTCTTGGCAAGGCCAGCTTCTTCAAGTGTGAGCATCGAACGGGCTTGATAAAATTGAGGCAAGGGATTACTTTGGCGAATAAGAGTGGCGACATTATTGTAGGTGTCGGTGAGATCGGAGACAAGTTGTTGAACAAGTCTGTTGTTGTCGACGGGAGAACCGACATTCTTAAGTTGATCCGATAAAGATTTGAGATGTTGACAATAGGCAGAAACATTAGGAAAATCTGCCATGGTTGTGTGAGTGAAGTCATACTCAAGGGCGGCGATACGAGAATGCTTGTTATCTTGGAATATGTCACGCAATCTATTCCAAGCCGCCTGTGCCGTGGTGTCGGGTTCAAGAATGGTATGTAAAAGATCATTAGAAATAGTGGCATAGATCCATTGAAGAACAGTAGCGTCAAGAGTCGACCATAGTTCTTCTTCCTCCTCTGTTTGAGGCGTTTTCTCCTTGCCTTTCGCCGGAGGAATAATGTGATCTATTACTTTATGGGATCGTGCGTGAATTTTGAAAAGTTCCGCCCACGTCGCATATTGGACGTTTTCCATTTCAAGAGTGATGGGAACATGGTTCTTGATGTTGGAGACAGCAAGAGCAGGGTGAAAGGAAGATTTTGACGCAGACATGGAGGCTGACAGGAAGAGGAAGGAGAAGAGGAAAATAGGGCGGAACGGCTGTGTGCGGAAGTCTGAGAAAGGATCTTTCCGGTAGGGCTCTGATACCATGAAAGAAGATAATCCCTTAATCCATTCCATTATCATGACCAGTTTATATACACAATATTAAACATATAATTAGGCTAGAATACGGGAACTAACTAGCTATAAATAAGGAATATATATATTTTCATATATTCTAACAGTTAGAGAGGCCAACATTTTCAACTACTCCATTTACTCATAACAACTGCCCTCCCCTTCCCTCAAGGCACATGAACCACAAATACAAAGAGATGAAACAAGCAAAGCAATGCTATTTCCTGATAGCATTTAGAATATATCATGAATAGTGATATGAAAATAATAGCATAGTTACAGCCAAAGCATTATGTTTGTAATGAAACTCCTAGCTCATGAATACGAAGACGAGGTAAAACCATATAACATTCCTAATTTAGACCTGAAAAATTGAATATTCTGTAGTTCGTCGAGCAACAGATTTCCTCAGAGCAGCCAAGGTCCTATGAGCTGATGATAAAAATTGCGGAGCTTCTGCATCAATGCAGACCAATTAAATTACATTTTCAAACTCCATAAGATATCCTACCTCAGTAGGTCAAAAAATCATATGCTCACAAATCTCTGATGTTAGTAATAGTAACAGTAATATTGCTCAGCTCAAATACAGAAAACGTGTCATAGACTAAAGCAGTTTTCAGTAAGATGTTTCATAACATGGCCACAACCAGATTTTCCATGTAACAGAACTAAAAGCATACCACATTTACTAAATTTGTCACATTTCTGGCCAGGCTGACAACTTGAAGAGTTTAGCTGCTCTCGAATAGGTTCAATGAGTACCCTCTCCCAGCTGATTAACTCTTTCAATGAAGAATCTTTCCACTCATGCTTTTTTATATTACCCACCAGACCTTCGTCTTCTCCTGAGATATCCACTAACATACTATATACGCCACAAGGAAGCTCCTCCCAGTAATTGAGGCTGCTCAATCCGCCTTCCATTTCAAATCCTGAAAAATAAGCGAAACATCAGGTCTATGAAAAAATACAAAGTAATGAGGTGAAGACCAGAGCATCATGTCCAAACAATTTTTATATGATTACAACATCAACAGCAACCTAGTCAAATCCTGTCAATGGCGGGGTCTTGGGGTCTGGCTGCCTGAGTATATGCAATCTCACCTCTGTTGGCTTGAGCTAGCAATTTTCATATGATTGCAAATAAAAATAGTAACACCAATCCAAACAATTATTACAAATAAATAATAATAAATCAGACAGCCATAAGCATATAGCAGTGCAGGGAAATATTAAAACTTATAAACTTCAAAGATAAAGTGAAGAGAAGATAGAGCAGGATCTTAGCAACAATTAAATCTTAACCGCTATAATTTCAAAGATGAATTTTCTGCAGGGATATGGAGTGGAAAATAGTCATCTCATAAACCTAAAAACAAGAAAAAAATGTAAAGACATTATGTGTCATCATGTGTGACTGATGAGTCTCAAGCACATGATATGGGGAACCAACCAGTGGGAGATTGTGGTGACACAGAAGACAACAGAAGTCGAGCATCTTCTAAGGTGGGGAAGTGAACCAGGAGGCTACGCCTTCCAAAAGCATCCCGACCAAACCACAGGGTTTTTGTGTTTTCCTGTACATGATAGAGTAAGGCTGGAAGTCTACAAGTTATAGTAATATAAGGTCAATACATTGAGAAACATCAAGAGAAACGTACCCATTAGGCAAGAGATACCTGCCAATATATCATAGCCCATGGGCCTTTGATTGATGAAAGAAGCTCTGGGATATGTTTTCTGGCACAGCCACTTATATCACCGAGAGAATCACAGGAACAACAGTCTCCTAAAGACTGCAACAGAAACTCAGCATCATTGCTGTCACTGCTGATGTGAAGTCCTCCAAAAATTTCACCTTGAAATCAACACAAAATCTGAAATCAATATCTTCAACCATATATCTGCCTCTATATATGTGTGTGTATATATATATGGATATTCATACAAAAAATTAAATGAAGAAATTCAAAGATATACTTCGCTGCCAATTTAAAGACACTCCTAGATCTAGCCTCATGGAAGATGAACTAGCCAGCATCTAAAACTCTGGAAAAAAGGACGTACTTGCATATCTTGGGGAATGTGGCTGAAAGAAACATTAATTGACTAAGGGCTCACAGTTTCTCCATTCTCTAGACTCTAGAGATAATCCTAGACGCAACCATACATGCAACCAACAAATTCAAAATATGATACTCAACTACGGATGTTATGGTCCTTGAATTTTTTTTTCCTCTTTTTCTCCACTTCTTTCTTTTCCTTTTTTTTTAACTTTGTAACATAAAAAAAATAATAATAATAAAAAATAAAATAAAATAATAATAAAAACTGGGCAGCTGAGACAAGTCAAAAGCAAGAGGCAAAACACAGAACAATAAAGTCAGTTTGTCGCCCAATAAAGACTATTACTAAAGCAATCCTAAGGTAAAAGAGTGGAGCTGAAGAGCGATGTAAATAAACACTAATCAATAACAAATATTACTAAATACTTAACCCATTACATCTAACAGCCCTTGCTGTAAACAGGAAAGCTCTAAAAAACATGACCTCACCATTGTAAACAAGAAGATTTCCAGATGCATCCACCAATGGCTGCACAACAGGACTTATTCCTCGTAACTGTAAAACAGCACCAACAAACTCCATCTCTCCAATGGATCTAAGACTTGAGAAACCATTTTCACCATTCACATAAGATCTACAATCAATTGCCTCTGGACCTTCAGGGAGACAAAATATCTTCCCGTCCCTTGTCTCATCATTTATAATGGTAGAGACAAGTTCTTGATCATTAAGGGATGCATGGGCTCTTAATTGAAGAGATATTTTTGTATTCCTCAACCTATCAGGGCCCCTTCTCCTTAGAGCAGCTTTCAAATCCTCGAGCGTAAAGTCAAACTACAGATTCAAAGAAGGATAAGCTAGTAACTTAATCCCAGGCAACATAAAAATCAAATCTTGCACAGTTGCACGCTTACTAAATTAGCAGAATGGTCGATTTATTGCCTATGCACGAGGAAAAATCCACTTGTTTCATGCTTCATACGACTCATAAGGCTTTACATTTTTTTCTTTTCTTTTTTACTAGGCATTTCATTCATTTGCCATTCCAGCAGCCGTTCCCCCGCGTAAACTACCCCCGTATTATATAAGTTTGCCATCAGATGATAGAGAATAATTTGAAAGTGCACAATATGCTAACTTTTTTGTTGCTGAAATGATCTCGAATAGTAAACATTCAACAAATAAGTTTTCATTAACTGAAATGAATGCACGTGACCGGGGAAAGTAGGAACAATACTGACGAGCCTATTGAATGAAACGAATGCAACTTCAGGCCTAGATTAAGGTTCTAATACGAGGGTTTTAGCAGGGTTTTAACAGAATTGGAGGCTGATACAACTTACTGGTTCGGATTTATCGACTTGTGGGCGAACGCAGTGTCCGCAGTTGGTGACAGAGCATGAATCGATCCGGATACCAGAAACTATAACTGCGATTCCACACATCTCTCCCTTTATCGCTCTGGCATATGTATCACTGTATGGCACGGCGTTAGGCCGTCGCTTGTCAGCCACCTTTACCTTGTTTTGTTGGAATTGATATTAAATAATATATAAATAATGTTTATCTAGATCTGTAACCAAAAGGCCTCCATAGCATAGTGGTAGTGCGTTCGCTTCGTAAGCGAAAGGTCGCGAGTTCGATCCTCGCTGGGGGCTTGGATGTTTTTCGTGCACTACAGTTTTAGATGTAAGCTTATTGACTTTAGTTATTTATATCCATACATGTATACTAATTTTTTTCCATCCGTACAATGTACGGAATGATCTGCTACATAAATTTTAATTTTTATAAATTATGACTTAAATATATAAAATATGATAAAGTTATTTATTGTTTAATACAATCAATATTTGCATATGGATTAAATTGCCTGGGCAAATAATAAAACCTATGTATTATTTAATTAAAACGTAAAAGAATAAAATAAAAACGGTTACCCAACTATAATTTCAAAATACTTTCTAACATACCAAGTTGTAGTTGAAAAACTATGGCCACTAATATCATCTCATTTTCGAATTATCAATTTATATCTCTTAAAACCATAATATATATTAGCCCTAACTGTATATTAGTTTCTTTATGAAAATACCAACATTCAAAAGTCGTCATATTGATTATTTATAATATTTAGAGTTAAATAAATACATTTGGAATTACTAAAAACTAAATTTTATCTATCTAAAATAATTTTATTCATACAAAAAATACAACCCATATCACTTCATTATGAATTAACAACTATTTAAATAATTTATCTTCACCTTCAAATAAAAAAGATACATTTTAATATCAACATTTGAATTCTTACAATTATAAATTACTTAAGACATTATCATTTCTCAAATCTACAATTAATGTTATAAATTAGTGTTTCAGCTATTAGAATACAAATAGAATTTTCAAAACACAGTATAAAATTTCATTAAAGTATTATGGAAAATTATATTTTTTTTAAATTAAGTATAAAATTATTTAAATAATTAACCTTCGCAATTAATAAATGACACGATTCTAATATTTTATGTATGTTCATACCACTATAAATTGCTTAAAATGTATTATTATCTCTCCCAACTAATTTGGGCTATAAATGATTTCCATCACAAAAAAATCTGAGCATGTGATTTAAAAATTATTATTATTTGTAAATAAATTGAAAATGTATATTTATAAATAAATATAAGATAACAAATGCACAATGTTAATTGAAGAATTGTTTTACTTTATGTATATAAGAAAATTATATGTACATAACTTAACTTAAATTCTTGTAATGTGAAATTTACCTCATATCAATAAAATAAGATAAAAGACTTAAAGAATACACTTATTTCTCTAATGGCCTTGCATAAACAATTCATTTTGTAGTTTTGAAAACCAAACTGATCTTGTTACTCTTTTAATAGTTTATAGTAAGACCCATGATTTAAATGATCGAATATGTGGCTCATACTGATTTTATATATATCATAAAAATATAATAAGACGAGCTCAAAGTATTAAAACTCAACATATATTTCAATTTTAAATTAAGATAATTCACAAATTATATAGTGAGTTTGTGTATTTGTGTGTGTATGTGTATATACATATATATATTCTAAAATGTTAACAAATTAAATTTTGAATAAAAAAGCCTAACTTAATGCTCTATTCCACTACTTGTAACTAAAAGAGAGAGAAAGTTCAACCTCTTTTAAAGAAAGGAAAAATAAAAGTTTGCCTATAAAACTTTAATAAGCTATTAGAAACCCAATTTTTTTAGACTTGTCCCTTCCACCTTAAAGTGTATGCCCCACCCCAAAACTTATTATCCCACCCCCTCTCTCTAATTCTTCAGCCATTTCTATGGTTATTTCTTTCATTTATTGATTTCTCTTGTTGTTAGCTTAATTCTTTCTCATAATCTATGCATAGTATTGTTTTTATGTGCTTTCTCGTTACTTTTCGTATGCCTCCATTAAAAAAATGAAAATAATATACATGCCTTCAAAATGCTTACTATTTGTACAAAGATTCCCAAACCTTCAAAAACATCATTACTAAATATTATAAGTAATAGAAAAATTTAAGAATAAGAAGGGGAAGAACAATTTGTATTCTTGTTTATTTTTCTCGTTCCACCTTCGTTAATTCATCAAACAACTCTTGCTCATCACTCTATTACACAACCATTAAACCACACCCACCACTACTCTCTCCATCCACGATTTTCATTTTTCTATGTCTCAATGTTTTAGTTTTCTCACTTATGAGACCACCTTCTTCTCTAACAATTTTTTTTAACAACTTTGAATATGAGAAGCTTTTCTTTTCTATTTTGCATTTAACTTCTCAAATAAGCTTTTCTAACCTTTTCTTTTAACTTACCCAAAAAGATTAGTTTCAAAAGCTCTCTCTCTCTCTCTCTCTCTCTCTCTCTCTCTCTCTCTCTCTCTCTCTCTCTCCTCCCTCCCTTTGAATATTATAACTTATAGTTTACAATAGTAATAAAGATAAAAGTGTCTAGTTATATGATATTGGGGAATGTGCAAAGTAAAATTACTAAAAGGTAATATATAGATAAATAATTTTGTTAGTTTCAGCTTTTGTCTCCAACTTTCCATTCTTGCACCATTAGGAGTTGATTATTCTGGAAAAAAAAATATTAATACAGACCAACATTGATGTTGATATAAATGGTTGGGAAAAATCGTTGTATGCATTATGCTTTTATATATAGTAAGATAAGATAAGACAAGATTTAATTTACATTGGATATGTAACACCCTAAAAAATTATTGCTGAAAAATTATTTTTAGAAATTACAAGCGGAAGTTAAGACAGTAAATGAAATACTCCAAAACCTAATTTTAAGAATTATAGCTATTAAGAATTTATTTAGAAATTTATTAAATAAATTATTTTTATTAAAATAAAAGGAAATTAATTAGGGCTATTCAAGAAGAAAATAATAAATATTTTTATTAGAAGGATTTGGTATTTTAGTTATTTAAGGATTTTATTTTAGAAATTAATTAAATAAATTATTTCATTTAAAATAAGAAGGAGGAAATAGTTCCAAATTAATAGGAATTTTATAAATAATTTAATTGAAGAAAATTAGGATGTTTTGCTAATTAAAATGGAATTTATGAAAAACCTTCCAAAAACCATAATTAGCCTCAAAAGGAATTTAAATATTATTATTTTTAAATATTTCAAATATCCTAATTAATTTAATTAACCCAACCCTCATATTTTTATTTTCCCCTTTTTCCTTTTTCTATTTTTCTTTTTCCTTTTCTTTCTTTTTTTCTTTCTTTTTTTTCTTTTCTTTTTCTTTTTCTTCCTTACCATCCCCCGACCTGGGCCAATGGCCCAAGCCCTCTCCCCTTTCTTCCTTCAGCATGGGTTGTTTCTCCTTCCCGCAGCCCATTCTTCTGTTTCTTTTTTCTCTTCTTCCTTCAGCAGCCCAAGGCTGCACTTTATCCCCCTTTCCCCCTAAAACTGCATTTTGATCTTTTTTTAGTCGTTGCTGCCCGGCTAGTCTCCCCTCTTTTCATTTCTTTCTTTTCTTCTGGACCGCCGGTCTAGCCTCCCCCCACCGTCTTCTTCTTCCCGCCGTTCGACCTGCACCACCGCCCAACGTCCCTGGTTTTTCGCCGCCGGTTACGCAGTTTTGATTGGCCATTTTATTTCCTATCTCTTCCCTCTGATTTGGTGACCACTTAGGCCCAACCCACCTCCCTTCCTTTTATTGCACGACATTCCCTTTTCCTACGTATGCCCTTGCCCCGATTTGAATTTCACCTGCTCTTGTTTCCGCTAGTGACCCTAACCCTACCTTCATTACTCTCTCACCGACCCACAGAACCCTACCCTCTCTTCTAAAATCTATAACTACCCCCATAATGAGCCCTACATCAAACTTTTGATCCCTACCCAAAAAAACCCTCACGTGCGCCTCCTCCATTTTAGACAGTTCGTCCGCTGCCGTCAGCCAACTTCGCCACCCACTCTTCCCACCTAATTCTTCCCTACACTGCCCTTTAACTAACTACACTTCCCTTATCCCTTGATTCTTCCTGCACAAGTCACCCCGGCCGTGCAAATTTTCCTTCTCAATCAACTCATTCTCTACCTCTACCACCCTTCGCGCCACCGTCCGCCACCACTACTACTGCTTCAACTGCCTCATTCACCTCCTAACCTGTTCTACAAACCACCCTCTACCTTTCCCTACCTTTCTTTTCCTCTTTCTCCCTCTCCTCCCCTCTTCCTCTTCTTCTTCTCTATTCGACCACCACCGCTGCCACCGTGCCCCGCCACCCTTATTCAACTCCTCCCTCTAGGCAGTCTTAAACACCCCAACCCCCACCTTCATTCTCCCTATATTGCTCACAGCTTTCACCTTTTCCCCTTTTCTTTTCTTTTCTCGGCCACTGTCGCCACCGTCGGGCACCATCACTAGTGCCGCCTGTCAACACCAGCCTAAGGTTGAACCCTAGATCCTCTCAACCCTTTTTCCATATTTTACAAGCTTTATTTTATTTTATTTCATTTATTTGAAATATATTACTACTACTATTATTATTACTACTATTATTGTTATTACTATTATTATTATTAATGTTTTTATTATTATTTCTATTGAGGGTCGAAGCCCTATTATATTTTTATTTTGATTTTATTCTTATTATTCTTATTATTGCTATTATCTTTATGAATTAATATTAATATGTTATTATTATTATTATGTACTATTATTATTACTATTAGGTACAATATTATTAGTATTATTATTTCTTATTAGGGCTGACCCTATTTGGCTTAATAGATTATTAGTATTATTATGAGTTTCTATTTTATTTATTATTGTTGTTGTTGTTGTTGTTGTTGTTGTTGTTGTTGTTGTTATTATTATTTATTTCATTATTATTATTTCATTATTATTATTACAACTATTTTACTATTAGGGTTATGTTATTACTACTGTTATGCTACTACTACTACTACTACTACTACTACTACTACTACTATTATTTTGTAATTTTGATTATTATTTCATTACTATTATTATTTATATTTTTATAAATAATGTCCTAATATTATTATTAGCTTTATTTTGGTGAAGGGTTGAAGCCCTTATCTCATCATCCATTTTGAATAATAATAATATTATTAGTATTAGTATTTTTAGTATTAGTATTATCGTTATGATTATTATTATTTTTCAATATTATTATGGTTTCTATCATTTACATTATTTCTATTTTTATTATTATTGTTTTTCATGTTATTGTTATTATCATTATTATTATTTTGGTAAAGGAGTCGAAGTCCTTATTTCACTTTGTTTTTGAATAATGTCCTTTTTATTATTATTGTTACTATTATTATTATTCTTGTTAATATTAACATAGATATTATTTTTAGTATCTTTGCTATCATTATTTTAGTATCACTATTATTATTATTAGGATAAAGTCTTCAATCTTATATTATCAGCTTTTATAATATTACTATTATTTCTGATATTTTTAGCCAAATTTAGTAATTAGTTAATGGTTATTATTATCAATATTTTATTATTTTATCAAAAACCTAGTTTTAGAAATAATTAGGAATAATAGTATTTTTGGTAGGAGGGAATCTAATTTTAGCTTTTTCCTCATATAGGTAAGACCAGTCAAAGCCCTAAGGAGGTGTATGAGTGTGCTCCAAGACCGGTGTCGTTTTAGGTAAGGGTATTACTAAGGCCTTATGTGTGTTTATGTGCATTATATGCTTCGTATGCTATGTATTCTATGTTTATTATTATAATTATTTTGTATGTGGTATGTGATAAGTGTGACTTTTACATCTTATTCCTAAGGTTTATAAGAGTTTGTACCTTTAATTTCAGTCAGAATTCTCCCTTTTTGTTCTTGTTACTGCCTTTGTGTTGTGAAAATTTGCAGGGTCTTTAGCAACAAAAATAATCATGAAGGATGAAGAAAAAGAATAACCTTAAAGGGAGAAGAAAGGAGAAAAAAGGAGCAAAGAGGAGCAAAAGTTAAAGTGGAAAAAGAAAGAATGCATATTTAAAGTATATGGGCCTGAAAGAAGTGAAATTTAGACAAAGAAAAGGTCTGAATTTGGAGACTCTTTCAACATCAAAGTTTTAGATATTTTTAATATCGTTCCAACACATCCAAAATCAGCTTAATCGGAGTTATGATGAAAAAGTTATGGTCAAAATACGAATCATTTTCAAAGCTGACACGGGAAGCCCATCGTTACCGAAACCCTAGCGATCCACGAGGCGGTAGTGTAAAAACTCTTATTCTAATATTTCGAGGCAGCATCCACTCCCTCTCTTTTCTCTCTTCTCTATCCTCTTCCCCAATTCATCAAGATCTCTCTTGTAAATTAGAGACGGAGGTTCAAGAAGTTAAATTTTTGCAAGAATTTGTGAACATCAAGGGTATTATCTAATGATATTTTCTTTATCTATGGAATCTCTTATTGTTTTTAATATTCTTGCTATGAATTTGATGGGATAGATCTTGTACTAAGGTGAAGGGTAATTTTTCCCGATCCTAATGTGTTGAATTATTGCATCTTTTTTTATTCAATTCATAATGTATGTGTTGTGTTATTGATTGATTGACGGATTCTTGAACCACGGCCGGGTTCTGATTTTCGGTGTGGGAAATACCGGTGAGATCGAGAGATAATCCATTATTAGACCCAATAGCACAACAGGAGATTAAATTGTAGGTCGAGAGACGATCGATTTGACCTCTTCAACAATAAAGGAGGAAACTTTATAAACTTTAATACATTACATTCTATTAGACTCTAAGCTAGAGATAGTTAGGGCCATAGATATGTAATAGGGTGGTTGTAGCTTGAGAAAGCATAACACTTTCTATCCTTTTTGGCATGATTGATTATGATTGTTGAATTATTTTGTGATGTGATCTTCGATTACATGTGAGGATCGGGGGCGATGAACCGGAACCTTAGCTCTTCTATTTATTTGAGTCACTTGAGTGCTATTTTCCTTTCTTTTTAGCTTATTTAGTTATTTTAGCTTACAATTTATTATTTCATATCATCTCGTAGTCTAGACATAGTTAAGTTCTATCATTGTCCTTGTGGTCATTCACCAATCCTTGTGGGATCGACCTTGACTACTACTCTGACCCCGTGCACTTGCGGGTAGGAACGTGTCAAGTTTTTGGCGCCGTTGCCGGGGATTAGCAGCGAGTGACATTAGGACTCAAAGAATTTATTGTGATCTAGACATTTATTTTTTTTTCTTTTTTACATTCTTTTTGTTGTGGTTGACTAATCTTGGGTGTAAGAGTTCTTGATTTAGTGCAGGTGCATTAGTGCATGACCCGCGCTAGTGGGGGTGATCTAGTGCCACTTGATATCGAGATTGAGAAGACCGTCTCACATTTACGCAGGTCACACACCACAAATATTGAAATGGAAACCAATACTCCACCCCATGATGGACAAATCCCACCACAAGAGCACATCTTACTCCAAGAACAAGCTCCTATCCAAGAGCAAGCTCCCATTCCTAGGTCACTTCGGGACTATGCTACACCAAGCCTTGATGGCTCAACCTCAAGCATACGAAGATTGGCCGTACAAGCTAATAATTTTGAGATCAAGCCTGCCATTATCCAGATGCTACAAACATCAGTTCAATTTGGAGGTAACCTTATTGAAGATCCCCACTCCCATATTGCTAACTTTGTAGAAATCTGTGACACTTTTAAGCTAAATGGTGTTTCTAATGATGCAATTAGGCTTAGATTGTTCCCTTTTTCATTACGTGATAAGGCTAAGAGTTGGTTACACTCATTAGCCCCAGGGTCTATTACTACTTGGGACAATTTGATGAAGTCTTTCCTTTCTAGATATTTTCCACCATCAAAAACTGCAAAATTACGAAATAACATCACTACCTTTATGAAAAATGACCTTGAATCGCTTTATGATGCATGGGAAATGTTTAAGGATTTGCTTAGGAAGTGTCCACATCATGGCCTGCCTATGTGGCTTCAGATGCAAACTTTTTATAATGGTATCTCTGCTACTAACCGTTCTATGATAGATGCAGCTGCAGGAGGTACCATTATAGACAAGACTCCAGAGCAGGTTTATGAGTTCATTGAGGAGCTAGCTTCGAATTCCCATCAATGGCACTCCGAACGTGCCCCGATACAAAGGACTCTAGGAATTCACTCTTTAGATTCCATCACGGCATTAGAGGCTAAGATTGATTTGCTTGCAAAAAAATTTGACAAAATTGGTAGTACTTCTTGTATGCAGGTACAAGCTAATGCACCTATGTGTGAGTTATGTGCTGGATCACACTTAAGCACAGAATGTCAAGTTGGGAATCCCTTCCAACAATCTTATGATCAAGTGAACTACATGGGAAATAGTTATGGGAGACCGAACAATCCCTACTCCAATGTGTACAATCTTGGATGGAAAAACCATCTAAACTTTAGTTGGAGAAATGAAGTTCCTACAAAGCCTCCGGGATTCACACAACAACAACCAACACCTCCAGCTCCTTTACCGCCCCAACAATCTCAATCTTCTTCCCTTGAAGAGATGATGTCCAAGTTCATCACTCGCACCGAGAGCACCCTTCAAAAACATGATGCTCAAATTCAAGCTCATCTTTAGAAACAAGAAGCCCGCCTCCAAAATTATGATGCATCCATCAAGAACCGAGAGGCACAGATTGGACAACTTGCTAATGCCATTTCAACGAGAGCACCTAACACTTTGCCTAGTAATACAATCATCAACCCCAAAGAGCAAATTAATGCAATAGCCTTGAGGAGTGGGAAACCACTACTTGAACCATACCCTCAAGAACCCAAGGAAGATAAAGAAAAAGCTCCTGAAGAGAAAGTGCCTGAATCACAACCTGAGACAATCCACACTTGACCTCAAGAGGTAAATGCATATGTTCCTCCTCCTCCGTTTCCAGGTAGGATTGTACAACGCAAGTTAGATGCTCAATTTGTAAAATTTCTTGATATACTTAAGAAAGTGCACATTAACTTGCCGTTGCTTGACATTGTGAGACAGATGCCCAGTTATGGGAAGTTTCTAAAGGACATAATCACTCACAAGAGGAAACTGGATGATTTTGAAACATTAAGTTTGAATGAGGAATGCTCTGCAATCTTGCAGAACAAACTTCCTCCTAAGCTTAAAGATCCAGGAAGTTTCACTATCCCATGTGTAATTGGGGATTTAAAATTCGAGAAGGTATTATGTGATCTTGGTGCTAGCATTAATTTGATACCCTTCTCTGTTTTCAAGCGTCTAGGTCTAGGGGAACCAAAACCCACCAATATGTCCCTTCGGTTGGCTGATCGATCTATCAAATATCCGAGGGGCATTATTGAAGATGTTTTAGTTAAAGTGGACAAATTTATCTTCCCTGTTGACTTTGTTGTGCTAGATATGGAGGAAGACCACAAAGTCCCCCTAATTCTTGGTAGGCCTTTCTTAGCAACATGACGTACTCTTATAGATGTCCAAGAGGGTAAGCTCATTCTTCGTTTCCAAGGCGAAGAAGTCACTTTTAATGTATTTAAGAGCATGAAATACCCCTTAGATGATAACACTTGCTATTGTATTGATATCTTAGATAATGTAATTGATGATTGTTTTTAAGCAAGTGTTGTGCAGGATCCCCTGGAAAGGTGTTTGGTTCAACAAAGAGAGTGGGAGAATGAAGAGAAATAAGAAGAGGTTGTCCGGTACTTGAATGCGCATCCACCATATGGTCGTCACACTATGGTCCCCTTATAAGGGCTAGAGAGGGCCCAGATTCCAAAATTGAAGTCATCTATTGAGGAACCTCCCACACTAGAGCTTAAGCCACTACCTCAGCATTTGAAATATGCATTTATTGGTCATAATGATACACTTCCCATCATTATTTCTTCATCTTTGACTAATTTACAGGAAGAAAAATTGATGAGAGTGCTTAAGGAACGACAGAAGGCTTTCGGATGGACCATTGCTCATATTAGAGGGATTAGCCCTTCCATGTGCATGCACAAAATTCTCATGGAAGACAACCACAAGAAAGTGATCCAACCTCAAAGGAGATTGAACCCAACAATGCAAGAGGTGGTGAAGAAGGAGGTAATTAAGCTATTAGATGTAGGTATGATCTATCCAATCTCTGATAGCTCTTGGGTTAGTCCTGTCCAAGTGGTTCCCAAGAAAGGGGGAATCACGGTAGTCAAGAATGATAATAACGAATTGGTGCCTACTAGAACTGTTACAGGTTGGCGTGTCTGCATTGATTTTAGAAAGTTGAATGATTCCACTAGAAAAGACCACTTCCCCCTTCCCTTCATTGACCAGATGCTCGAACACTTGGCGGGGCATGACTATTATTGCTTTCTTGATGGGTATTCTGGTTATATGCAAATACCTATTTCCCCTGAGGACCAAGAGAAGACAACCTTTACTTGTCCTTATGGCACCTTCGCATATAGACGGATGCCATTTGGTCTTTGTAATGCCCCCGCCACTTTTCAAAGATGTATGATGGCTTTATTTCATGATATGATTGGAAATTTTTATGGATGATTTTTTGGTTTTTGGGTCGTCATTTGATGCATGCTTAAATAATCTTGAACTTGTTCTTAAGCGTTGTGAGGATACAAATTTGGTTTTAAATTGGGAAAAGTGTCATTTAATGGTCCAGGAAGGAATAGTTTTAGGGCATAAGATTTCATGCAAAGGGATAGAGGTAGACAAAGCTAAAATTGAAGTCATTGAGAAATTGCCACCCCCCACATGTGTTAAAGATATACACACACACACACACACACATACACCACCCTCTTTCTCCCTCTTTTATTTGCCATTTCTTGCCCAACACATTTTGTCAACACCACTACCCCAAGCTCCCTCTTCTTCTTCTTCTTCCTCCTCCTCCTCTTCATTCCCGTTCTCTATTTTGCACATTTGGCCACCCCATCACCATAGTACACCACCGCAACCACCAAGCACCGCTAAAATCTGGTGGACCAACCACCAAGGCCACCCCATCACTCCCCTTCGTTGTTGCCAGCCATCGCTGTCGACCACCACCATTTTTTCCTCTTCTTTCCTTGGTCCCATTGCATTTTTGTGAGACTCAAGGCTTGCGCATGACCTTATGTATGGTCGTGCACTACTAATTTTCCTTATCGCATGTTCGTGCAAACCAGCATGGTTTACCAGTACACCCTCACATGGCTTGCGCATAGCCTTTGCACACTCGTGTGCACCTATTTGATATTGTATAGTGTAACAAGTTTCTTGAGCATAACCGTACCTCTTCACACAAATTGGTTGTTCACGATCCCAACTCATGGCCTGGGTATGCACCACCTACCGCACGCCCGTGCAACCTCCCCATTTCGGTTGTCTACCCTCTTTTTCATCCCCAAATCTTATCTAAACAACACCAAAGTTTCACCATATTACCACCATACATTCCACCACACTTCCATGCAACTCAAGCTTCCCTTTAACTCCGGTTATTTCTATTTTTACCCTCCTTTACCTTTACTTTGCCCTCGATTATAATATTCTAGCCTAATCATGTATTGTCTTATTTTTCATAGGTGTTTTCTACAATCTCGGAGGAGGAGGTATATGATTACGTGAATAAAGTCCAGTATTTTTGTTGGTAATGATACATGTCATAGCTAGGACTTTATGTGTATGTGTATGTACTTTTATTGGACATGTGATATGGTTAATGTTATTTTATGATATTATATCTTGAGAAATGAGACATTGGAAGTATGCTTTTGGTATAATATTGGATATGGTATCTATGCAAATAATTGAGGATTTATGGTGTGAATGGATACTAGAGATGTAAATGTAGTGATATTGAAATTTATCAGAGCTTGGGAGAGTATAAGTATTTTTAACTACCTAAGGGTATTATGGTCATTTAAGGATATTTATGCGATCTTAATTATGTTATTAAATTTGAATAAAATGAGAAGTTCTTCTTATTTGAATCAAGATGTTCAAGAATGCCTAGATGAAGTTCAAAGATGTGCACTAGGGTTCAAATAAACATGGGAGAAAGAAGTAGAAACCTAAGATGTTATGTTTTAAAAGTTAGATGGATGAAAGGAGGATGAATTTGAGTTTGAATATCTAAAAGATATTCGGTGCAATTTAAATGAGAGAACATGAGAGATTGAAATTATTCAATTTTGAAGGTTGAAGATGCAAGGAGAAATTTGAAAATACACTAAGAAGGTTGGTTGGCTACATTGCATGCATTTGCATGGAGGACTCAAACAAAGGGAGATTGAACGATATGTTGGCTATTTTAATGATAGAAATATCCAACCTAGCTTTGATACCAAAATTGTTGTGAATCTTCTTAAGAGGAATAAATATTCGAAGGTTAGAAGAAGTAGATGATTCGGTGGGTTAAGGTTGAAGAAGAAGAAGGAGAATCTTCAAGCATGATTCAATCGAGATTTAAAGAATGCTATGAATCTTCAAACAATATTCAACAAGAATTCAAAAGAAAATAGCTTTGAATGTTTCTCCACGCACACATTCAAAGTACTCTAGCTAAGATTACCCCAAGTAGTCTTAGGTAAAAAATTTCACTCAAAGTTTGTATTTGACTTCAATTTCTACTTATCAACTTATGTTACAAAAGTTTAGACACATGTATTTATATAGGTAGCTATACTTTGCTAAGTAGCACACTAAGGTTGCCAATTTAATGCACACATGGCTAAATTATACACTAACTATTAATAGCAACATATCACTAACTTATATAGTACATGAATCATATGAAATATTACAAACAAATGTAGCTAATTATAACATGGAGAATAACTAACAAAATCCCTAATTTACATAATAATGATAATTAGGTATTTTTTAACTTGTAATTTTAACTTCAATGCATAATAGCTCATTTGACTTGTAACATAAGAAAGATTAAATATGTTGATATATTGAAGTGTAACAATTTTTTCCTTGTAAATGTGTTACATACTTACAAGAATTACCCAAAATACACTTGTTATAGTTAGGCATAGTCATATAATCATCAAAGAAATATATTGTAATAGGCTCCATTACTAAGAATGTCAAATTCTCATTATCATGAGAATCTATAGATGCTCCTGCATCACATATAGCCTTGCCACAAACATTGTGTGGAAAGTAAGGTGCTTTATTAATGGACTTTTAAAGCCCTAATAAATCTTCTATAGAATCACAAGGTGAAATATATAATCAATAATAACCAATTTGGATGTTGAACTTGAGCTCATTCTGAATGAGAAAATGTTAATATATTCTCAATTTTATAATCTTATTATTATTATTATTTTAATATATGTAAATTATTTTATATAGTATACAAATATTAAACTGTGTGGTCCACATTGAATTACATGTCAAGGTTAGCCAAATAGTTAGTTAGAATAGTTTAATATTAGTAATTTAGTTTAATCAATACCTTTCTAACTATTTTTAAAGTTAGAAATAGGAAGGGAGTGTGTGTGTGTATTTGTGTCATGTGTATCACACATGTATGAGGGCATAGAGGAAGTTGTTTCTTTTGGTTTTGAATTTTGAGCATGTGTGATATAAATAAAAGGCTGAGCTCTATTGGTCATAAAAGGAAACACACGAGCGCCCTTTTTGGTAGTTCTTCCCTTTCTTGGTCATAAGGATGGATGTTCTTCTTCAATCCCACAAGCTATAAGGGAAATAAAGCACAATGAAGAAAAACTAGAGAAGTATATGTTTCTATCTCTTTAATAAAGTACACATACCATCAAATGGAAGGAGAAAGGGGCGAATAAACATCCATATTTTTGTGTTTTGGTGCCAATTTACATTCGTTTGATTCTATATATCTAATCAATCAATGGTTGGAGGTGCATGTTTTTTACTCATTGTAACATGTATTAATGATATAATTCCACATATAGTTGAGTATACATGTCATTAGGGTTTTCACATTTTAGTTGAATACGGAGAATGCATGAATTTTTGATATTTTATTTGAATTAATCTTGATTCATGTCATTAATTTTATGTTACAAAACATGTTATAGAGTTTGATATGGTTAGTGTATGTTTTATGCCTGATTATGGTTGTGTGCTTAGATTGATAAACTATTTTTTGTTCTTCAAAGTGTTTTTAATAAAATATTTCTTACTTTATAGGAAGACACTTAGTATGGGTATTGGTCACAAGCTCAAGACCCACTATAGTTTGAGAGGTGGGTAGGTAAGTCATACAAAATTTCTAAGCTTGGAAATGAGTGAAAAACCATTTGATGGTCTTCTTACACCAATTAAAGGAATTATGCTTAAGAATAGAGCCATAAATGAGTTAACATGATCTCAAGCCAGGTTAGGCTCGACTCGTTAAAAAATTGGCCATACTCATTTTTTTAATTAAATGATTTTAACTTGAGCATTAGTTTTAGGATCATTTATTAAACGAGTTAAAGCCCAGACACAAACAACTTTGGGCTTAACTCATTTAAAACATAAGGCTAATGAGCTCGCTTTTTTAATCACTCAACTTAAGAGATCAACAGGTATGACTCAGCTTGTTCATTTAATCAAATGAGCTAGGGATGCTTGGCTTAGATCAAATCATTTACATTTTTACTTGAAATGATGTAAGGCACTATTTTACAATTTTTTATTCTATTTATTCAATAATAATTTCATCTACTAATGTTGTTATCTTTTCATAGTCATGCAATGGTATTGAGGCTAAGAAACCCAACTCATCTTTTTTGAATATATATGTGCTAGGGTTCAATTGATTAAGAATGCCAAGAATATTGTTTCCTTTTCACCCAATGATGTTTTTTTTAACTATGTGGAGGAAAATGTAAGTATGAACCATATGTAAATCAACTTTGACAATATGTTGAGAGTGTACTAATTGTGTATGTATGTTGTGTTTAATGTTGAAGAGTGAGATGTTTATTGTTGGATTTGGTTGTACGGGTCATGTTGTGGGAGATATTCTTAAAGTTAGGTTCAAAGTCATCAAGGTATTATCCAGCAATCTTTGCATCATACATCCGTATGTAGTGAGTACGTTGCATACAATAACTATTTTTGGCATCGTGTTATGCATAACACTTTCCTCCTCTAAAATCCTCCTCCCTCATGTTTCCTTCTCCCTCAATTCCTTGTCTAGCTTAATTAAAACAAAGAAGGTGAAGAGAAAATGGGAACAATTAGCAACCAAGAAGGATTATAAATTTCTTATCTCTAGTTGTGAAGATCTTAGGGTCTCACTACCAATGAACTTTATTAATAAGAACATGAAGTTTGTTCTGAATGTAAAATTGGGCTTTGTAATCAATTTGGGACGAAGAACACTGACATTGATGAATTTTAAAATTAACTATAGTTAAAGATAAAATGATGGTAGTTTTAGTTATTCATGAAAAAAAGACTATGATCATTGTCATCGAAAATGATGATTGGTTATGCTAGACACATGATAGGCGATGATGTTCTTCTTTAGTTTGATGATATTTTCCTCCAATGGTAAGGTATTTGAACAAAGGAAAAAATAACCATGGCTTAAAAATTAGAAATGCATAATTGAATTGAATCTAAAAAAAGTTCACATTGTTAAAAATACTTCACACTACATCATAGGTTTGAGAATAATGATTAATGTTGTATGTCTTGCTTCCATTGTGTGCACACAAAACATTCAAAAAATTGGCATATTGTGTTATTATTATGAATGATGTGTATTTCACTACTGATAGATGTGTAAGTTTATGCTATAAGATGTGTATGATGTATAATTTGTTTAAGAGAATGCATATTTATATCAAATATATATATATATATATATAGTTCTTTTATAAGATGTGTATTTATATTTTGTAATATTTACATACTATATGTACTAATAATTTGTAATATGTGTATGTGTAACACCCCTATTTTCAGTACATAAAAAATTATTTTGAAGGGTTAATTGCAGAAGTTAAAATATTAAAAATACATGGTGTTACTACCACATTTTATATAGGTTTGGTTTCCCCTACCATTTTTATACCATGTACCAAGGCTAAAATATTACTATGCTAACTTAATAACAATTATAAGAATAGAATAGAGATTATGTTGAAGATTAATAAATTTTTGATAATAATAGATTAGATAACGGTTAAAAAAGTTATAAGATATCATATTAGACACCAAATAGTTCTAAATCTCAACATAAAAAATACTAGCCAGAAATTTGCACTCACAGATGATCCTGCAAAGCCACAGTTTTCATTCAATTAGTAAGGGACTATAAAACGAAACCTATTAGTACAATGATACTGAGTAAACTACTATATAGTACTAAGCGTACAAATGTCAAATGGAACACATGGAAGGTATAAGAAGTGGAATATGGCATAAACATATCAAAAAATACATATGAGGACATGACATTTGCATATTGAATTATACCTACAATAGCAAAATAATATAACATGTCATAACATAAACATTACCAAGGAACATTCTCATAATACCATTATAGTTAATCATTTTCCATAACAAAAACGTTTTATCTTATAAATCTCAAACAACCATACTAATAACCACACATTTAGGTGAACCAACCCGAAGATGTAGAAAGTATCCTAGTCATACTAGCATACCAGGGTGACAAATACCCTCCAACCATACCCTCACATCAATTCATATAAACCACATGTCGACATACAGGTAACTACCAAACCAATAATAAAATACATTATTGATAACCATACACATTAGTTACTTCCATTTTGATTACATGAGGGGATATAAGAGAGAACCTAGAGATGCATAAAGTGTGACAACCATACTAGCTTATAAAGGTAACACAAAACCCTCCAATCATATATCACCTAATCCTTAATTATCAATACCCCTTATAGGGCTCATAGGTATAATATCCCAAATTTTATCTAATCATAATCTTGAGTAATTAATATCTTAACACAACCCTAATATCAAAAAATTGATATTTTTACGTTAATATAATTCCTTAATCCCAAAGTCTAAGCATAATCCTAATATTTATTCCAGATCATTAATATTTTAACTTAAACCTAACCTTGGATGATTTTTATTTTAATTATACATAAATTCTATAATCTAAATTTTAACCTAATTCTAATCTTAATCCTAAACTTCCTTCCTTTATTTTTCCTTTTTCTCCTTCTCTATTTCTTCTCCTTTTCATCTTATCCTCCTCCTCCTTCTTTTTCTCATCCTCTGTCTAGTATCACCATATTTAACCAATTTTGTAAAATCTCCTAGCTGCATTAAACCTTACCAGTGCCTCCCTCAACCAATGGTAACAAGTGCCATTTCCAAACATCCCTCAGCTACAACATCAAGTGTTGTCACCCCTTTTATTGCACTAAGTTCTACCACAACCTGTTTGTCACTTTGTGCTTCAGTTTTGCTCCATTTTTACCCTCATTTGCCTTAGAGTTTCCTTTTTTGATTTCATGATTTCTAAATATATATTATTCTTCTTTATTAGGGGATTTTCTGAGGTTTTAGAGAAGGCATCTTAGGTTATACATGCCTAGAGTCTGGTATCTTATTGGTAAAGATATATGTTATATGTAGGAACTTTTGGCATATTATGTCTACCTTTTTGTGAAATCACATGTTTGGTTTTATTATATTGAGAATGTCAAATGGTTAATGTTATTATGTGATATGTCGTATCATATGATTGAAATTGAGTAACATGATAAAGTATGCACTTATACAATATTGTTCTAATAATTCCTACGTTGTAAATCCTAAGTGAGTTAGTATGATGTATAGTATTGTAATGTGGGTTTGATAAATTATGGTAAGTGGGAAGTAATTATATTTAATATGTATGATGATGTAATAAATTAATGATTGCAAAATAATGATATTATACATATAAGATTTTTGTGAAATTTGGGTGTTTTGGCATATATAAGGGTATTTTGGTCAATATGGGTTAAATGTAAAATATCTGATATTTTAAAGTGATAATGGTTTGAAATATGCTAAATATATTATTGGGGATATTTTGATCTTCATGTGGTTATCTTTTATGTGTTTTAGATAATTAGGTTAAGCTAGATTATGTGTCTCGCATATGTATGTCAACATGATGACCCTAAAATAAATAACCATGAATAAGATATTAATTATTTAAATTAAAATACCATGATAATTAGGACCAATTGTACATTTCCTTTCCACCATACAAGAACAATAGCCAATAGAAATTTTCCTTAGGGTTGTATATTATTGATAGCATTCCATCAGTTGAAAATAGTGGTCAGAAGCATAATTGAAATGCCCCAAAAATTTTTAATTTTTAAGATTATATTTAAATAAGGTTTTATTAGAAAATTTAATTTAATAAATTATTTTTACTAAAATAAAAGAAAATTTATTAGGGCAAATTAATAAGGAATTTTATAAATATGTTAATTAGATGAAATTTGGGTATTTTAACTAATTAAAGATTTTAATTTGGGAATTTATTTAAATAAATTATTTTATTTAAATTAATAAAGGTAAAATAGTTTCAAATTAATGTTAATTTTATAAATAATTTAATTGATTAAAATTAGAGTGATTTACTAATTTAAAATGGAAATTTTTGGAAAATCTTTAAAAATCCTAATTTAGCCTAAAAATGAATTTAAATATTATTTTATTTAAATAATATTATTTTTAAATATCCCAAATATTTTAATTAATTTATTTAATCCAACCATCCTATTTCCTTTTTCCTTTTCTTTCTTCCTTTTTTCTCCTTTTTTCTCCCTTTTTCTTTCTTTTTCTTTCTTCCTCTTTTCTTTTTCTTTTTCCTCCTCACTGAAATGGGCTTGGCTCATGGCCCAGTCTCCCTTCCTCATTTCCTTTCCTTCAGCGTGGCCCAACCCACACGAATCCTTCCATTTTTTCTCCGCACTGCGTTTTAACCTTCTCCTCCTCTAAACGCTGCACCTTGGCTTCGTTTTAATGATTGTGCCCGACCGGCCGGCTCCCCTCCTTTTCTTTCTTTCTTTTAGAAACCAACCGCCCGATCCAACTCCCCTCATATTCTTCTTCCTCTTCTTCCCCGACACCATACCTGTAACCTCCCATCTCCCCCAAAAATGGCACCACCGGCCACACGTGTCGTGACCAGCCTTTCTTTCGTCCATTCTCTTCCCCTCGACACACACTCCAATTTGAACCACCCCACTTCTCTTTTCTTCCCCACGTTTTCCCCCAATTTCCCTCGTGAAGGTTGGGTAAAATTTGAAATTTGTGCCACCCGATCAACACCATAACCGTCCCGTTTCTCACCGCCTTTGACTTCCTAGTAACCTCCAGAACTCGAGCCTACCTTCCACCATTATAAATACCCTTCGTATGGCTTGATTTTGAGACTTTTTCACCCGAAAACCCTAAGTGTAACCTGTGCACCATCGCAGCTTTAGACGCACCATTCTCCACCTTTAGGCAACCTCGCCGCCTCTTCTTCCTCCCAAACTCTTCCCTACAATTCCCTCTAATTAATTAAACCATTCGCATCCTTTGATTCTTCTCGCACGAGCCTCCATAACCATGCAAAGTTTTCTATTCATCTCACCAGAATTTTTTACCCTGAAACCTTAAACCACCGCCCACCACCACATCTGCTGCTTCTACCACCCTCTGAACCACTCAAAAACTCCTGCCAATCCTCCTCCACCGACCCATAAACTTCTTTTCTTTTTCTCCTTCCCCTTCCCTCTTTTTCTTCATTTTTGCCCCTTTTAGACCACTTTTTGGCCACCTCTGGGCACCACCGCCGATGCCACCCATCCCCGCCAACTCAAGGTGAAACCCTAGACCTTTTCAACACTTTTCTTCGATTTATTGAAAATTATTCTGCTTATATCCTAATTTTTAATGTTAATTCGATTTTAATTATTATTATTATAATAATTATTATTATGATTATCAATTGTAACCTAATTGTTAAATTTTTTTGACAGGTTTAGGAGTATTCTTGAGTTAGATAAATTATTATTCTCGAATTTTTGTTATTTAATAGAATTATTACATGTTTATTATTATTATTATTAATATAATATTATTAATAATATTATTATTAGTATAATTATTTATACAATATTGTAATTATTTCAAGGGGGTTCGAAACCTAAAATTTTAATTAGGTCTCGAACCCTTGCTTTTTATTACTATTATCAGCATTTTTAACATTATTACTAATGATATTATTATTATTATTATTATCTTTATTAACTTTTATATTATAAGTATATTTAGTATTAATATTATTATTACCATTTTTGAATAGTATTATTATTAAATAGGGTGGTTTCGAAAGCCACTTTGTAATTTTAAGATTTATGGTATTATTAATATTAATATTCTACTAATAAGAGTATTAATAATAATATTTTACTTTTACTACTACTACTACTACTACTACTACTAATACTACTACTACTACTACTACTATTATTTTGGTGAAGGGTAGAAACCCTTATATCACCACTCATCTCAAATGAAAATAGTAATTTATTTGTATTTTTAAACAATATTTGGTATAGTTAATTATTGTATAATATTGTGTTGATTAAAAATCAAGTTTTAGAATAAGTTAGGGAATAATAAAATTTTATAAGGGAGCCTAATTCTAGTGTACTTTTATATAATAAGCGAACCCAGTCAAATCCCTCAAGTGGAATAGGAACGTGCACCAAGACCGGTGACAATTTAGGTAAGGGTGTTACTAAGGCCATTTATGTGTTTATATGCATTATGTGCTTCATATACCATGTATTCGATGTTTGTCATTATTAATTATTTCATATGTGTTATAAAGTGGAGTCAAAGTATGTTGGTATGAATAAGTTGTGGCATGAGAATTATGTGTATATTTACGTTATTATTATTGTATGATGTGGCCTTAAGACATGCATGTTAGGGTTGTAAAATAATGATGGGGAGTGTAACAATGCGATGTTAAGGTTTTACATGAAATGGTATGGGTTAGAGTTTTGCATAAAATGGTATGGTGTTAGGGTTTTTGCATGAAATGGTATGGTGTTAGGGTTTTGCATGAAATGGTATGGTGTTAGGGTTTACATGAAATTGTATGTGTTAGGGTTTGCATAGGAGCTAGGGTTTGTGTGGAAGTATGGTTTATGTGGGGTTAGGGTTGCATGGAGTAAGGTTGCATGGGAGTTAGGGTTTGCATGGAAGTGTGGTCTACGTGAAGCTAGGGTTTACATGTGGATTAGGGTTTGCATGGAAGCAGGTCTACGTGAAGCTAGGGTTTGCATGTGGATTAGGGTTTGCATGGAAGCATGTCTACATGAAGCTAGGGTTTGCATGGGAGCTAGGGTTTGCATGGAAGTGTGGTTTACGTGGAGTTAGGGTTTGCATGGAAGTGTGGTTACGTGGAGTTAGGGTTTGCATGGGAGCTAGGGTTGCATGGAGTTAGTCATGCATGTCTGGGCAAATGTTGTGAATGATAAATGTTTATGAATAAAATATTTAAGACATTAATTACTTAAAGTGGAAGATATTGAGACGGGACCAGCCGATCCACCGGTCAGGAATAGTGGTTAGGGTTTTATCCTATATGTTACCGATCCACCGGTTATAATAGTGGTTAGGACATGAGGTCCTATATGTGACCGGCCCACCGGTTATAATAGTGGGGGATTCCGAGCTCAATAAAGACAAATTTGAGTTATGAATGCTATTAAAAGATACTAATTACTTATAGTGGAATACCATGCGAACAGGAACCAAGCTGATCCACCGGTTAGGAATAGTGGTTAGGGTTTTACCCTATATGTGACCAATCTACCGGTAATAAATAGTGGTTAGGGCATGATGCTCTATGTGTGACCGACCCGCCGGTTATAATAGTGGGGTGTTCCTGTACTCGCATGGATTGATAAAAAGGCATAATGTGAATCGACTTCCGATAAAAGGATGATTAAATAATTAATCTGGATCTTTTGGGCCTCATGTGTGGACTTGTTGATTATAAGTTATGGATTTCATTTTATGCTTCTATGTATCATATGTGTGGGTTTGTAAATTTATGTTGATCATTATCCTGCATGAATTAATGTGTTATATGCCGGCCTTAGTACTCAATTACCTTGCTTAGTACGTAGCGTACTGATCACCCGTTTCATGGGTGCTGCTCATTCCCACGAGCAGAAGGCCCGTCTGATCTTTTGTAGGTAGGAGACGCCTACTTTGATGCTATCGATGTCTACGGGACATTAGGAGGGGCGGAGTGATAGCTGGGCTGGATCAATTTCTAGAGTGACGTGGCCGTTTTCCTTTTTAATTTATAACTCGTGTTATTTTTCGAGTTGCAGAAACAATTTTATTAATGTTGTTTAGTTATTATTTGGAAAAACAATAGCTAGTATTTCGAATTATATAAGACTTGCGCGTACTCTGATTCTCGTTTTTATGAACTTGGATTATTAATGGTATTATTAATCGTGTTTTCTTAGCCTTAGCACTTAGTACCGGAACGGTAGGAGTGAACAGGTTTGGTACTAAGTGTGGCGGTAACATCCCTAGAATTCACGGGTTTTAAATTAAATATTTTAATTACTTCCTTTCTAAAAAAATATAGTGAATTTTGGGGTGTTACAATTATACCCTGAGATTGTATAATTGATACCGTTCCACTAGTTGAGAATAATGGTCAAAAGCATTTTTCCCTATGGTTTTATATTATTAATACCATTCTACCTACTAAGAATAGTGGACAAGAGCTTTATGCCCCTAAGTTATATATTGTTGATACCATTCTACCAGTTAGGAATGGCGGGGTCTCTGAACTCAATACAAAATTTATAATAAAAATAATCGTAATCATATAGAAGATAATAATATTTAAAAGAAGGGTTTCTAAATTTAATGACGTGGCCCTCGAGTTATATATTATTGATATCATTCCACCAGTTAATAATAGTGGGGTTTCTAAATTTAATGTAAATAAAATTATGGGTCTTGATTATGCCATTATCATTGTGATACTTGAAATCAATAACTAAGTTGGTACCACCATATGTTAATTTATATGTATGTTTATCCCTTATTATGATCTTATGAATTTGCATGATCCCACTATGACTATATTGTTACCTTACTTAGTATGTAGCATATCAGTCATCCTTCTCATCGGTTTTGTTCATTATTGAGCAAATCCGCCTTTTATTGCAGATGATTACTAATTTTATTCTTAATGCACTTACCTTTGGTGAGTGCATAATCGAAATAGTATAGGGCATGGTTAGCCGAACATCTCTCTCTTTTTATAGACTCTTAATCCTCTACTTTTATTATACATATTTTATTCTCTCTATTTCATATCATGTATTGTAGTGGAATAAAGTGTTTTTCATACTTGATTCCCCGGTATGAGGTTACTTTTACCTTGTATTCAATAAAGACTGGGCATAGGGAGTGCCTCTTCTACGTTGGATGTGGTGGGGCACCATTGCTTTTTGTGTTTTAGCTCTACAACTATCTCTTTAAAACAAAATTATTATGTCCTAAAAAATGGAGGTGTTACAATAGTTCACCTATATAGTAGATTAAAGCCTTACTAGGACACTATGGAACACTAACGAAACCAATCCAAAATGAGGACTCCAACATCATCTCTAGGGTAGCTAATGTAATCCCCCGAATTTTTAAAAGCCTATATTTTAATAAATAAATTTTATTTGGGATAAATTAACCTTTAAATCTATTTATTTTAATTATTTTATGGATTTTTGAGTAAATAAAATTGGGTATAAATATTTTTCTATTTTATTATACTCTTATTATTTAAATAAATTTTCAAACCCTTATTTTACTAAAATTATCATTTTTAACCCTTATATTTTAATTGTCTTAAATTAAATTATTATTTTATTATTTTATCAATTAAATTATTTTATTCCATTTTCCCTTTTCTTTTTCCTTTTTTTCCCCTTTTCCTTCTTCTTTTCTCCTTTTTCTCTTTTCTTTCTTTTTCTTTTCTTTGGGCCGCCGCCGGCCTGCTTCTGCCTCTTTCCCCCACCTGGGCCGTAGGCCCACTTCTCTTCTCCATGCGTCCTTCTCCTTCTCCCTGGCGCGTGGGCTGCTGGCCCATTCTTCCCTCTCCTTCACGCAGCCCAGCCTCCTTCTTTCCTTTCTTCCTTTTCTCCGACCGGGCCGGTCTGCTCTTTCTTTCTTCGGCCGCGCGTCGCTCGCGCCTAGCACCCCCTCCCCTTCTCCTTCTTCTTTCTTTCTTCTTCCTTCTTCCCCACTCCCGCCCATCGCCATTCCTTTCTCCCTCTCCCCCGTTGACCTCCCTAACTCTCTCTCTCTCTCTCCCGCCATTCTCTGCCCCATACCGGCCCAACCATTCTCCTTCCCCACTCCCTGCCATTATCATTCCCTTCTCCCTCTCCCTGCCATGGCCATTCCTCTACCACCCTAATGCCATCCCCGAGCTCCCTATCCCCTCCTCTCTCTCCTTATTCTTTTTCTTCTTCCCTTCCCGTTCCATTCGGGCATTTTTCGAGCCTTATGCCTTACCCGAGCCTCTTCTTTCCTCCCTTTCTTCTTCTCCCCTCTCTCCCCTTGTTTTTGTTTCTCCACTTAGCTCCGCTGCTGTTTTCGCCTTAAACGCCACCTGCACTACCTCCTGCCACCCTCTACCTCACCCTCGAGCCATCACAACCCCCATCAAGCCACCCCGCAACCCCATTCTTCCTCCTCTCCTATTTTTCTCTTCTCTCCCTCCCTTCTCGGTAGCCACCCTGCACTGCCATATTCCGCTTCCGTTCCACAGTTTCTGCCGCCAAATAAGCCACCACATTACTCCCTGTAACCCCCTCTGAAATGCCTCGAAAATTCCTAATTTTATAAATTATATTTAAATGAGGTTTTATTAGAAAAAAATTATTTAAATAAATTATTTTTATTAAAATAAAAGGATATTTAATTAGGGAAAATCAAGAAGAGATTTATAAGTATTTTAATTAGGAGGAATTTGGGTATTTTAACTAATTAAGGATTTTATTTGGAAATTAATTAAATAAATTATTTTATTTAAAATAAGAAGGAGAAAATAGTTTCAAATTAATAATAATTTTATAAATAATTTGATTGGATAAAATTAGGGTGTTTTGCTAATTAAAATGAAATATATGGAGAATCTTTTAAAAATCCCGATTTAGCTTAAAAAGGGATTTAAAGATTATTTTATTTAAATATTATTATTTTTAAATATTCTAAATATTCAGATTAATTTAATTGACTCTAACATAATTATTTCTCTCTTTTCCTTTTTCCTTTTCTTTCCTTTTTCTTTCTTTTTCTTCTTTTTTCCTTTTTCTTTCTCTTCTTCTCCCCGAACTGGGCCAGCTCGCGGCCCAGCCCGCACGACCGGTGTCCTTTACCGCCCTCGCTGCACAGCGTTTTTTGTCTTTCCTCACTAACACTCCGCGTTTCATTTAATTAGCCTTCAACCCGCGCCGACCGCCCGACCTCCTTCCTTTTCTTTCTTTTCTTTTCCTCTGGACCGAACGGTCCAACCCCCTCCTCCTTCCTTCTTCCTCCCCTCTCCTCCGTCGACGCTGCTGCAACTCTTTCCCCCAAAAATGGCGGCGCCGGCTACAAGGACTCTGACCGGCCGATTCACCCCTATTTTTATTCCTCTCGACTCGCACATTAGCTTGGCATGATCGGTTACCCTCAAATCTCGCTCATTCTCTCTTATTGGCTTCGCGAACCTTCGACCCAACCCAAGCAATCGCCGGCTGATTTCTTATGCCGACCACCCAAACCCTAGCATCCATCGCCATCTTGCCGACCTCCAAAACCCTAATAACCCATCTAAACTCTATAAATAGCCTAGTTGTGGACGTTTTTGAAGCTTCTTCTTTCTCGAAACCCTAAGTGAGAACCGCCCGCCACCGTGACTTCAGACACACTTTTCTCCGCCGTTAGCCAACCTCGACGCCGCCTCTGCATCTCAAAATATTCCCTGAAACGCCATCTAATTAACTAAACCATTTTCAACCTTCGATTCTTCTTGCACGGGCCTCCATAACTGTGCAAAGTTTGCTGCTCATCTCGCCAGAATTTTTACCCCGATACCTTAAACCACTGTCCGCCGCCACACACGCCACTTCTTCCACCCTATAAACCACTCAATATCTCCTGCTAAGTCTCCTCCACCGAACCATAAGCTTATTTTATTTTTCTCCTTTCCCCTTCCCTCTTTTTCCTCATTTTCACCCCTCTTAGATCACTTTTCCGGCTACCTACGAGAACCACCGCCGGTGCCACCCATCCCCACCAACTCAAGGTGAAATCCTAGACCTTTTAAATACTTACTTTCGAATTATTGAGGATTATTATGCTTTTATCCTTATTTTTAATGTTAATTTGATTCTAATTATTATTATTATTATTATTGTTATCAACTGTAATCTAATGGTTAAATCTTTTTTACAAGTTTGGGAGTATTCTTGAGTTAGAAAAGCTATTATTCTCGAATTTTAGTTATTTAATAGAATTATTACATGTTTACTATTATTATTAATAATATAATTGATATTATTATTATAAGTATAATTAATTATTTAATATTGTAATTATTTCAGGAGGGGTAGAAACCTAAAATTTTAATTAAGCCTCGCAACTTTGCCTTTTATTATTGTTATTATTATCATTTTTTTACATTATTACTAATATATTATCATTATTAGCACAAATATATTGTAAGTATATATATATATATATATATATATATATATATATATATATATATATATATATACTTACAATATAACTACTATTATTACCATTTTTAATACTATTAGTATTACATGGGCTAGTTACGAAATCCACTTTTAATTTTAAGATTTATATTATTATTAATATTAATATTCTACTAATAAGAGTATTATTAATAATATTTTACTTTTATTATTATTATTATTATTATTACTATTTTGGGTGAAGGGTAGAAACCCTTATATCACCACCCCTCTTCGTATGGAAATAGTAATTTAGTTGTATTCTTAAGTAATATTTTGTATAGTTAATTATTGTGTAATTTTATTTTAATTAAAAACTAAATCTTAGAATAAGTTAGAGAATAATAAAATTTTATAAGGGAGCCTAATTCTAGTATAATTTTATATAATAGGTGAACCCATTCAAGCCCTAAGGAGGCATAGGAGCATGCTCCAAGACCGGTGACGTTTTAGGTAAGGGTGTTACTAAGGCCATTGTGTGCTTATATGCATTATGTGCTTCATATGCTATATATTCTATGCTTATGATTATTAATTAATTTATATGTGGTATGACATGGAGTTGAAGTATGTTTTTGTATGGCATGTGTACTATGTGTATGTGACGATATGTGTTGTGACCCGGTAAGACATGCATGAGAGGATGTCGATGTGGTTAGTGTGGAAGAAAGGATGAAAAAGGAGGATGGGGAAAGAAGTTGACTAAGGGAAGTGAGTTGACCTAATTTTATGGTTTTATAAGGAATAATCTAATGTATGGTTTTATGTGGAAGAGTATAATTTATGGTTTTATGCAGAGAATATAATATATGGCTTTATTTAGGAGAATGTAATTTATGATGCTATATGGGAAAAACGAATTTATGGTGTGTTTGGGAGAATCTAATTTATGATGTTAATAGGGAGAATCTAACTTATGATGTTATATGGGAGAATAGAATTTATGGTTTCTTTGGGAGAATCTAATTTATGATGTTATTTGAGAGAGTGTAATTTATGATATTATATGGGAGAATCTAATTTATGATTTGATTGGGAGAATTTAATTTATGATTTGTTTTGGAGAATCCAATTTATGGTTTTTGTTGGGAGATTCTAATTTATGATTTTATGTGGGAGAATCTAGTCAATTGTAAGGTAAGGATGAATCTTCAATTTTATGTGATTTGAATCTAGGGTTTGGTAAGGATGAATATTTGGTTAGTATGGATTTAATTTAGGGTTTGGTATGGACAAATCTTTGGGTTTTATATGGTTTGAATTTAGGTTTGGTATGGGTGAATCTTTGGTTTTGTGTGGATTGAATTTAGAGTTTTGTATGACGGAATCATAGTTTGTATGGTGGTATTTATAGTTGTATGGTGATATTAGGGTTTACATGGTGGCATTGATGGTTGTATGGTGGTATTAGGGTTTGTATGATTAAATTTAGGGTTTCACGTGGTTGTTTGAGGTTTTTGTTGTATCATGTGTTTTTGGTGATTAAGGTGTAATTATGAGAATGGAATCAATGATTTGTGATGTGTGGAGTGTTAAAATGATTTGGGTGATGTGAGGTGGAGTAAGAGGGGATGTTAAGGCCTAAATTAGGGTTTCGGGATAAAACCCTAGAGTGAGATGTGAAGTAGAATTGGAGGATAAGTGTAAAGGGAGCGATTCATGCATGTCTAGGGTTTGGTGGTAGTACATGTGTACTTGGTGAATAAAGTATGATGATGAATATGGAATTTATGATTTATGATTCGTGCATGTCCATGGTGAAAGCCTTTGAATAAAATATTTAAGACACTAATTATCTAAAGAGGAAGATCGTTGAGACGGGACCAACCGATCCACCGGTTCGAAATAGTGGTTAGGGTTTTCACCCTATGTGCGACCGATCCACCGGTTATAATAGTGGTTAGGACATGATGTCCTATGTGTGACCGATCCACCGGTTATAATAGTTGGGGTTCCCGAGCTCAACAAACACAAACCTGAGTTTTGCTGAAATACTTAAAAGATACTAATTACTTACAATGGAACACCATGCGAGCCGGAGCCAACCGATCCACCGGTTAGGATGTGTAGTCCTATGTGTCTCCGATCCACCGGCTATAATAGTGGTTAGGGTATGATACCCTATGTGCCTCCGATCCACCGGCTATAATATTGGGGGCTTCCGTACTCGCATGGATTTGAAAAAAAGTATGGTGGAAATCGACTCTTGATCAGAGATTAATTAAGTAATTAATCTGGACTATAAATGGGCCTTTGTACTTTTACCTGAATTGTTCATATGCCTTTATGTTGTTATGTTGGATTATTCCCTTTTATTATTCTGCATGGATTATATGCTTATGTGTTGGCCTTAGTGCTTGGTTACCTTACTCAGTACGTAGCGTATTGATCACCCTTTTCATGGGTGCTGCTCATTCCCACGAGTAGTATGCCCTTCTAAATTTATGCAGGTGGGTGAGACATCTGGTGGGGCTGAGTGTTGAGTATGTTTGGCTCGAAGTTCGAGAGAGTTGTGGCCGTATTTCAGTCTTTATGCGATTTTATTTCCTTCTATTATTTCTTTTGTATTGGAGTTATCCTCTTTGATTTATTACCTTGTATTGAGTATTTATCCTCTTTGATTTCGCATTCTGAGTATTTCTTAGCCTTAGCACTAGGTACTGAAACGGTCGGAGAGAACCGGTTTGGTACTAAGTGTGGCGGTAACATCTCCAGAATTCACGAGTTTTTAGTATTTCTATTTTAATTACTTCCGCTTTAAAAAAAAGTAGTGAATTTTGGGGTATTACACCCTCTATCACCCCATCCTCCTTTGGTCGAAACCGTCACCCAAAAGCTTCCATTTTCCCTCCCCATTTTCCATCCTCACCAGCCTCCATCTCGACCCCCTCTCGGCAGCCCCTCTTCGCGGCCTCTCTGCCGCTGCCGCCACCACCTTTAGCCAGCTCCAAAGCATCCCTGACCACCACTTACACCCCCTCTCCACCTCTGCATCCTTCCCGTACCTTAAATCCTCCCCCACATGCCTCTTTTCCTAGCCTAAAAACCTTAACCCGAAATTGCCCATTTTGCCTCTCTTCACCACCTTCATTAAGTGTTATAAAGTTTTGTACTTTGATTTTATTATTTCTAATGTAATAAGTCTTGGTATTATTTTTAGGTATTGGTTTTGATAATCTAAGTTTGGATCTTTAACCTGGATAACGGTAAAGTTTGTTTTGGGGGAATCGAGGTAACTATTAAATCCCACTTAAATGCATGGATTAACGTATGTTAGCACATTAGGATTTTTAATATATTATTATGCTTGGTTTGTGTTGTTTAATATGTCATATGTGGTTATTGTGTTGGTTGATAAAAGGAAGCATGATAGGCTATAGGATATGTATGGAAATAATATTTAAGGTAATAATTTGGTTGTTAAGGAAAATGTTAAGTATTATCCATACTGTTTTATGCTATTATGATATTTAATACATGTTTAATATTTTGTGAGCCTTAGGGGATTTTATTAATGTATATTGTACAAGAATATGGCCTAATATATATATGGGTGTTAATAAGTATTGTATTAATTATAAGAGTGGTGGATGAAGAGTTAATATTAATATTTTATGTAGTAATAATAATAATTTAATATAAGTGGTGTACTAAGGGCAAAAAGGTAATTCTTAATTAAAAAGGGTATTACGGTAATTTTGGAGGAAAGGGTAAAATAGTAAATTTGTTAATAAAAGGATAAAATGGTAATTTTGGAAGTAAAGGGGTAAAATGGTAATTTCGTAATTAAAGGGGTAAAATTGTAATTTTGTAATTAAAGGGTAAAATAGTAATTTTTTGATTAAAGGGAAAAATTCTAATTTGGAAATGAAAAGAGGTAAAATAGTAAATTCATAATTAAGGATAAAATGGTAACTTTTATAAGTGAAAGGGTGTTATGGTAATTTTTGGAAGTTAAGGGGTAAAATGGTAAATTTGAAAATAGAGGGGTAAGATGGTAATTTTATAAATAAAAAGGGGTAGAAGTGAAAATTGAAAAGGAGTAACTTGGTAATTATAATAATTGAGAAGGGTAAAATAATAATTTAAATAACTAAAGGGTAAAATGATAATTTAATAATGGAGAAGGGTGAAATGGTAAATATGATAAATATGAGGGGTAATTTGGTAATTTAACCGACTAGAGGGTATTTTGGTAATTTTGATAATGGAGTAGGGTAGTTTGGTAATTGTGACAATTAAGAGGGGTAATTTGGTAATTTAAATAACCAAAGGGTAATTTGATAAATTTGATAATGGAGAAGGTAATTTGGTAATTATGATCATATAAAAGGGTAATTTGGTAATTTAACCAACCAGAGGGTAATTTGGTAATTTTGACAATGAACAAGGGTAGTTTGGTAATCAATAATAGAGGACGGTAATTTGGTAATTAACTAAAAGGATAATTTGGTAATTAGGATAACCAGGAAGGGTAATTTAGTAATTTAACCAACTCAAGGATACTTTATTAATTATAATAAAGGAAAAAGGGCAAAGTGGTAATCTAACCAACCAAATGGAAAATATATTAAATGTAATAATTATGAAGGGGGATTAGCGACCTAATAAGTATGGGCGATAACTTGGTAACCTAAATCGAGTAAGGGGTAACTTGGTAATTTTGTAACAAGGAGAGTAATAGGGTAATTTGTCAAGTAAGGAAGGGATGACTTAGTAAGTATATAAGTATGGGGTAAATGAGTAACTTGTATTTAATATGTCGTTGTGATTATGGAATTTCGTAATATGACTCAAATAACGCCGATTAGCACGGTAAGAGGATTTGATAATTAGTAAGTATCACGAGAACAAATTCTAATTTGAAATTAAATGAGATTAGGATGGCCTTAATGATTCTTCTGTGTTACCTTGGACAACCATTTGAATAAGAAATATCTGATGATATCCGAACGATTAAAAGTGAATAATTATCTGATTATTGTACTTTTGTGATCACCCTAATTAAGACACTAATACTTAAAGTGAAAGACCTCGAGATCGAGAATGGTGGCTCTTTAGGGGTCGCTACCCTAAAGACGTGGTTTAGCCTACGATTATTTGGTATTTGCTGGAGTGCCTTTGTGCCCCAGCCAGGCCCTATATCTACTTTATCTAGCTCTACAGACCTAGTTCGGGGGTATGCATACTTAAGGATTAGGTGTCCTTGTCGGTAGGGTGCTGAGTTAGCTTTATGCACCAGTACGACCAGGGTACCTTTGCATCCCTAGGTTGATAGTTGAAGGGTACTGAGTAGCTTTTATGCACCAGTGCGACTGGTGTACCTTTGTGTCCTGGGATCTTGATCTCCCTATCGAGGCAAATAAATGGAATTGTTGTGCTGATTAAAAAAGGAAAACACTAATCGTTAAAGTGAAAGATTAATGAGCAGGGCCCAGTTGAATTATATATTATGAGTACTGATCCACCGGATATAATAGTGGCTCAGGAGATTTTTCCCTAGATGATGTTTATGAGTACTGATCCACCGGATATAATAGTGGCCCAGGATGTTTTACCCTAGATGATGTATATTTGTATTCCGATCCACCAGCCATAATAGTGGGGGTTCCGAGCTCAATAAATTTGATTTGGCTGTGAATAAATTATGGAAAATACTAATCACTTATAGTGGAATATGATGTGAGTCAGGGCCAGGCCAGTCCACTAGCAAATAATAGTGGCCATGAGCATTCTGCCTTGGAGACCGGTCCACCGGCGAATAATAGTAGTCATGAGCATTCTGCCCTGTATGTATGACTATTCCACCAGCTATAATAGTGGGATTCCCGCACTCACACGAATAATTATAATCCAATATGATTGATAATGATGGATTAAGGGCTTAAGGCTCAGACGTATCAATTGTTCTCTATGGCCTATCAATTATTGATTCATTAAGTATGTGGTTGTATGACTGTGGATCCTAAGTATTTACCTTTAATTATGTATGTATGTAGTATCGTGTGTTACATTGCAGACATGTTTTTAAGTGTGTATTTAAAGGGTTACTCAGTACCGTAGTACTGAATGGTTCCATTCGTGGGGCCCGTGCCTATTCAATGGGCAGAACCCCTTGTAGGTGGTATTCGGTGTTATTCAAGTGGGCCTCGGGAAAGAACGTAAGGAACTATTCGGAACTAGTATAGTTTTACTGTGTCTCCTTTAAATTCACAGCTTCAATGTGTTTGTTGTTTTGAACCACCACTAGTTGATTATATTCTTATAAAATGTTTAATTGCGCTACTCTGATTTAAGTATGTCTAAATTTCTCGTAAATTGTGTTTTACTCTTTTAGCCTTAGCACTTGGTACTGGAACGGTAGGAGTGAACCAGTCTAGTACTAAGTGTGGCGGTAATATCCCCAAAGTTCACAGTTTATTAATTTACTTCTGCTAATTTTCTTTTAATTAAACAAAATTTTTCAGTAGTGAATTTTGGAGGTGTTACAGCTAAACCCGAAGAGCAAAAACATTTTCAATCTTAAGGTCTTCCACTTTAAGTATTAGTATTTTATTTAGTGATCACAAATAACATATATTGCACAGATAATTCTATTTTCTTTACTTAGCCACTTTTTTTCATTTCCAATTATATAAGTCAACCCTAAGATTAATAGTCAAATAAAAATCAAATTCAAAACTAAGGTCAATCTAAATATCTACTAAGGATCAATGTTGCACGGGGATAGAGATGCAGAAATGGGGATGGGGAGAAACTTAGAAACTTCATTCCTTGAATATATATATTCTATCTACACTTTATTTTATGCATTCAAATAAAAAATAGACTCAATCTAATAAAATTAAGAGAGGGAAAAAAACCTTAAAGCCACTATTGAAAGCACACTAGATTTAAAATGCATCTCTTTCTTCTCCTCCATATTTCTTGTCTCTCTTAAAGATTGATTTTGATTTTTTTTTAATTTATTTGCAAAATTTTTGTCCCCAAATAGGTCAGGGATAAGAAACGATAGCGTCGGGGAGGGGGGTTGCCCCCATTCTTCTGTGATCATAAGTCATATATCAAAATGTTTTTATTAGAGCCTTTACAAGAGTGAAACGTTACATTGACAATAGACTTTAGGTAGCCCAGAAGTAGTATTTACTTTTATAAAAACTCAACCATATCCCATCATCGCATGGGGATGGGGATGTAATAACTCAAATGGAGATGGGAAGAAACATAAAAATGTCATTTAAAAAAAGAAAATGGGGATGGGAAAATGACATTTTTTTTATTTTTACATATTCACAATTCTTTGTTTATTATTTTATAAGTTAAAAGTAATTATTTTTATAAAGAAAATAAAAATTCAAATTAAAGATAATAAATATTAAAAATAAATAAATTATATGTTAATATTTTGAAAATCTTTTATTCGGTAAGCCCATGAGATCACTACAATCTAAACCTTATTACTTAACTTTGATTGTTTGTCAAGTTGTATCTTTACTTTCATTTTGGTTTCAACGGCAACACCGACATCCAATATGTCCCTAATTCTTCACCACTTTTTCTCTAAAAGCATCATAAATTTCCTATTATTTGTCAAGCAAATTTTGGCACTCATTAGTCATCACTACCAATTTAGATCAATAATGGATTGTTGTGCTCAAGCCAGTCATGTAGATCGTCATCATCGGCTATTCTTATATTTTGTTGTCACAAGTTAGATGTTTCCTATTATCATTCCATCCCTAGAATGTTTCTAGGATGCAAAATTCATACTATTGAACATTTTCATGCATCCATGCTAAAGTCATCCTAGATCCAATTATTCACTTTTAGGAACATGAGGTCATAATTGATCAAAATGATTTTGAGACCATAGTTACCATGTTATTACCCATTTTAAATGATAGTTTTATTTCATTTAATAATTTTTCATGAAAACATGAAATTACAATGATTGAAATATTTTATCATGCAGGTAAATTATGAGACATGACAATTGACCATTTTGTCCCTACATACAATTTAGCATATGAAACCCTAGAATGCATATCCAATTATTAATAAATCATATACTTCCATACTTAAAATCATATAATTACATGTTAGGCATACATATTGGGATGAAGTAAATGAGGTACACTTAAAAAAAATATCCCTAGGGCATACAAATAACAATAATTGTGAAAAAATATACCTAAACATTCCCAACCAATCATATTATATGTATACATCATGCATAATTTATTCACAACATTAAACCTATTCTAGCATACTTTTGTACCTATAATATTATAAATAATTTAATATGCTCTATTATACTCAATTTATAGCTAGCATACTTAGCAAAATAAATATAACAAAACAAGGCATGCTTAGGAAAATAATTACAACTTAATACATCAAAATCTTAATATACTATCATGTAATTTTTAACATCTGAGTAAGGCATACAGGTTACTTTAATTCCATCAAAATAGAAAAATATGAGAAACCTAATATAAATCCCTAGCCTACACTAATCGTCCTCCTTTACCTAAAATAAAACCATACAATACTTAACATTGGCATAAAAAAAATTAATAAACTAACCAAACACACCATAACCAAGGTTGGAGTCATTGGCTGGGAAGGGGAAAAAAGATATGGACTCATGCTACATGCCTTGATTGTGTGGACATGTAGCATTGGTCAAAGAGTGTAATATGAGGGGTTGGTGCAACAAGAGGCTGGGATGCATGGAAGGAATGTAGTTTGAGGCTATGAAAATGGTGCACAACTAGAGGAAAATTTGCTTGTAGGTTGCCACGAGTGTTGGTGGACCAAAGTGGTAGGTAAAGGGTAACTTAAGGTTGCGTGAGAGAGAATGGTTATGGTTTAGTGTTAATTTAGGATTAGTTTGGTTTAGGTTTAGTTTTGTTAGTTTAGGATTTCTAGTTAGAAAATTAAATTGGGAAAGCAAATAATCGGTTAAGGGTGCAATTTAAATAAAATGGAAGATAAATAATTAAGGTAAAATATTTAAGAATGGTTTGGGTCATGGTTTAAGGGTTAAAAAGGTAATTATGCCAAGGTCTAGGGTTAAGTTTGAATAAAAGGATAAACACTCAAAAAAAAAGGTTTATAAAATTTTATGGTGTTACAGTATGCTTCATTGTCATTTAAAATATAAAGTTCATAAAATTTACAAAGATGTCATGACATTTTCCACTATACACCTATAGCATGTATATTCGTACCATATAAGATGCGCATTTGTATTATGTGAGATGTGTATTTGTAATATGTAAGATGTGTATCACTATTTAAAAATTTCAATATATTTACAAAATTGCCTTGTTTTAAGCAAGAAGGTTGCATACAATGCCACCATGCAATTTGGGATTATATGGAGTTTCACTCCTAACCTTTTTCAAGGAGAAGTAGGATAAGGTAAGATATTAAGGATATTAGTCCTTCTAGAAACACATTATATTTTCCCTATGGCTTAAGAATAGAGTTTGAATATTATTTTTTACTTTATTCTAAGCTATTTTTCCTATGTCTACAAATGTAGTAACAATACAAATTTTATCTAAATTAGTTTTTTTCCCTTGAATGAATCATTATACAAAATCATGAACTTGTCTATTATCCCTCAATGAATACTCATTATCATTGGTTGAGGTTGAACCTCTCAACTCCCAATTGATGTTAGGATAGGTTTTTATGTTCCGCTTATATCATGGGAATTATAAGGGTTAAAGAGTGGCCAACTCTGATAGTTGGAGACTAGGATGGATCTTAGTGACCTAATAGGTTGGCTTGGAAAGACCTTAAACTTGGAGTGAATGAATTCATTATAAAGAACTACTTTCAGATAAAAAATTAGTTGAATTATGCCTTTTACCCCTTATAAGAACAAATCAAAAAAATAGTAGATAAAGATTGGATTAATATAATAATAAAAATAATAAATCAATAATTAATAATAATTTATTTATTTATACGTATAACAATATTATTGTATCATCATAATACTTTATAATATTAATACTAATTTGATAGTATAAACAATCAAATTAATAATTAATAATAAGTAATAAGAGATAATAATAATAATAATAATAATAATAATAATAATAATAATAATATCCATAAGTAATAATAAAAAAATCAATTTAAGAGTATAAATAGTAATAATGACAAGAAATAATCATTACCACAAAGAAAAAAATATAATTAATATTATTCTAATATTGATATACTTAATGATAATAATAGTATTTTTTAATAAAAACATTATATATATTATGTTAATACTATAAATAATAATAATAACAATAATAATTAATTTAGTAATATAGAAAAAAACAATTATTCAATTATTAACATTAAAAATATTTTTTTCTTTATTATAAGTATTGATACAAATCTAAATAATAATATTAATAATAATCATGACACTAATTAACGCTATCATTAATAATAATTTAAAATTTTATTATTAATAAAAATAATTAACTATTATTATTTTAATAATTATAATAACACTAATAATATAATTAATAATTAATCATAATAATATTAATTTTATATTGAGAATATAAATAATAATAATTAATATTCATATTATATTAATAATGTACAAAAATATGATACAATATTTAGTATTAATAAAAATTTATTTATTTATTTATTAATAATTATGATTAATTTTGAATAATATTATTTTTAGTAATAATATAAGGTGAGATAAGATCAACTAAAATAAACTTGGCAAAATAGAGCTTTCATTTGATAAATCATAGATCATAAAATCATATCTACTTTAATCTTTAAAATCTAATGTAATCTATAATATGTGATGACTTTTGGTTAACAGCTGTCAACATATATGAGTAACACAATCCAAGAAACCACCACCACCATGACTCTGCTACAATCAAGATGGTGGCGACCATTTAAATGAAAACATATGTTGAAAATTAACTCACTTTTTATTTCCAAAAACTATTACTCTTTTATTTCCCTTGAAAAATCAATACTCATTATGTCTTATATTATTAATTCTTTGCACTTTATTCATTTTTAATTGTGTTTGCAAAGTTTTTTCTTGTATTTCCTTATGGGTATTTATTTTTTCCCTATAAAGTTCTAAGATACAAAGTGATTAATAATAAAATGCAATAAAGAATACAACTATAAAACTAGTGGTTGTGGAGCATTATAGTTAATGTTTTATTTTCTTTATTATATCATTAGTTTTTTTATTAATAGTGGAAATAAATAGTTAATATGGCTAAAGATTAAAATAAAATCAAGTCTTCAACAACCTAAAATTTTAAAACAATATTGCATGTGTTCTATTACACATTATATAACCAGTGTTTCAATTTTATTTCTTCATTTTCTATCTTTTTAATTTTGATAAAAGGCAAGATGAGATAAGAAGGCGTGCCTTAGTAAAAAAAAAAGAGGACTAATGAAATATGTTGGGGTTTTGAACCTCCTATATATAAATGATTTTTGCAAATATGGATGCCCATCTTAGATGATATTAGGGGATGGACATTGAAGCCAATCAAGTTTCTACTTAGAATGTTGTCTAAAGAAAATATCTTAATAGAGAAAATGGATAAGCTAAGGTCACAAGAGCATCGCTTTCTATTATAGAAATATTTCTTATGTTAATTGCTACTGTGGAGCTTGAACAATTATTAAATAATAAATAAACAAATTTTAAGAGGTATAGTCTATATAGCTTGGAGGATAGAGAAGAGAAGGATCCAAAACCAAAGTTAGGTCTTATGTTTTGCTTTTAGATTTTTTATGAAGTAGTTTCAAATTTTATTAGTTGAAACATACCAAGTGTCCTCCATTATTGTTTTGTGCCTCAATTTATTGTCCATTTTGGTTTCTACCCTACATTTAGGCTTTCTTCATCATTGATGGTGGTGCTACAGTGTATGGTTGTTTTACCTTTGTTTCACTTTACTCTAAGCAATACTAATTACTTATCTAAAAATAAACTATGGTGTGAATTATGCAAAGTGCTATTATGAAAAAAAATATCCAAATCAATCCAATTAAACCTTTACTATAACACCCCCATTTTTATAACTTAATATTTGTATTTGTTTTAATATAAGCAATTACATAATGGATATTATTGTAGTACTTAGCATAAGTTTGGTTTCTACTACCTTTCTTACTCTAAGTGCTAAGGATAAATTCAAAAAAATAAATAAAATATCAAAAAGAGAGAATTAATATAAGTAAAATAGTTATGCATATTATAACATCAGTTACAAAAAACACTAAACAAAATACATGTCAGTAACATAAGAGTCTAAAAGATTAACCAGTAACAAAACTAATATTCTAAGGTGTGACACTTGTTAGTCCTTAATCTTGGTCTCGAAGACCATTCCTTAAAAGGAATATCCTTCCATGGATCCTCTCCATGCTTGTCAGCCTCATACCACTCCATGAAACATATGTATTCAGCTAAAAGTATGGTATTGTTATGACTTCCTCATATTGAGTAAATCACAACTTTTTTAACAAGGTAACATGCTCATGTAAGAATTCAATCATACAAAATTGATAATCATAACTAACATACAATCACATGAAATAATAAAATTTTAAGGATAATCATGATTTCATAATTCCACATATGATAATAATTAACTATGCCCTAATTAGGGCTAAACATCAACATGATTCTAACATAGCTCAACACTTATAAAGTTAAACCCTAGTTTAATTATTAAGGAGAGAACTTGGTGATTTATCTAATCTAATTCCAATTATTACTTCTTGAGAAGAATACAATTCCATAATATAAGGTAATGATCACCAAGGATGTGTTACCAAAATCAAAACACTCAATTCAAGGGAAAAGATTGCAAATGAACTCACACAACATAACAGTTGCTCATACTAAAACCTCAAAACCCAAGTCTTTAAGTACGCATACTGTCTGTATTGTGTGTGGAATACCTTTATAGTATAAGTGAGCCATTTGACATGAATTTCCAACTATGAATTTGGGTGTCTAAGTTCAAGGTACAAGATTTTTCCTAACTCAAGTGGTCTTTCCCTTTAAGTAATAAATATTTTTATTTAAAATCAACTTATGATCAGTAAGGGATATAAGGTCTACCTAACAATAAGACAACTAAATTACCCAAATCAATCCAAAATGACCACAAGAGTTGTAATAATTCAATGCCTAAGAAAGTTAAGGGAAAGCATTAAGTCATAGCCTAAACACTTAACGTAATACCTTAAAATTTTAAAATCCTAAAATTAATTTATCAACAAATTAATTTAACCTTATTTATATATTTTATTTTATTTAATAATAATAAATTAATTATAGGAAAATTATATTATTTTTGTTTATTTATTATTAATAATCCAAAAATTTTACTCTAAAACTCTAACCTAAATCCCATACCCAAAAATTTTTCTTTCCCCATTTTCTTTTTTTTTTCTTCTTTTCCTTTTTCTTCCTTTATTTTTTTTTCTTTCCTTTGTTTTTTTCCTTCCCCTCCTTATCATTGGGTTACGCCATCCTGATGCAAGCCCTTTTCTTTTTTTTTTCCTTCCTTCCCTCCTTTAGGTGACTAGACCCGTTCCCCCTATTTTTATTTCCTTTATCCTTTTCTCTTTTCTTTCTTCTTTTCCCTTTTCTCTCTGTCTTCTTCCTCATGCTTGTATTCTTCCTCACATCACCCTCCCCCTTCCATTTCTATGTCTTCCTCTACACCATACATTTCGCCCCGTCCCTCTCGCCTTTCGTCTCTCAATCATGTAGTGCCATGCACGTTGGCTTGCACCCTGCACCCTACCATTTGTGACCACCTTCCCCTTGCAAGCATGCATGCTAAAGCTGCAGGTCACCCTTGTCATCTTCCCCTCTCCCTCGTTTATAAATACCCCCTCGAGCCTCTCCTTCATCTCCTATCCCACCTATAATCACCACCCCTATTTTCCAACCTCCTCCACCCATGCCAGATCCAACGCCTTAGCCAATATCGATACCTAGCTAGCCCCTACCACGTCTCTTATAGAGTCACCCCTCTACCTTTTCTTCTCCCCTTTTTTTTACTTCTCCTGTGCCTACAGTTGTAGTAGGTTGCATTTCCACTACAACGGCCTCCGGCCTTTCTCGTCCGTCTTTTACACCACCACATCGGAGCCACCATGCACAGGTGCCCCAGCTTATGCAACCACCCCAGGAAGCCCTCCATTCTCCTCCATTATCCTCATTTCTTCTTTCTCCCTCTTATTCGTGCGCCACCTTTCACCACCGTTGGCCACCAACTCCACCACCACTAACCACCACTAACTCTAGCCAATCCTAGTGCCACCACCCCTCGACCCTAAACTACCAACCCTCACCCATTCCTCTAATTCAATCGCTGCTGCTATTGTGCGTTGCCTGCACCATTATTCTCTCCCACTTTGGTAACCTCCAATTCCTTTCTCCTCTTTTATCTTTCCTTAGATTAAGTTCTCTTTTATTTTTTTTAAAGAAAGGAAAATCTAAATAGTGTATCTTTCCATTTCTGGGTAATATTCCGGTGATAGTAGATGAGGAGGTGTAGGTCGTTCATACTTAGAGACCGGAGCTACTTTGGTAAGGAGAAATACATAGATAGGGTTCTTCTATGTTTACTATATATTCTTCCTATGTGTTATGTGATAGCATGCATGAAATGATAAATGACACTAGTGTTATAAATGAAGTTTTGTCTTGACATTAATTGAAGGTAAGAAAGTTGTGAGGTTATGAATGCATTGATTTCAAGTGTTTTTGTATATCCATATCTATGTTATATGATATTACATGCATGGAAAGTTGGAGAGTCTTTTGTGTTGGATGTTTTGTGACTTAAGTAGGGTTTTTGAGACCTAGGGGTATTTTGGTCAATATTATGAAAAGTGACATGTAGGGTACTTTAGAGTGTTAATTGACATAAAATAGGTTGGAGATACTACATGAAGTATCTAGGGAAATAATAAAGAAGTTTATGGTAAATACAGTACGGGGAGAAAGACTCTAAATGGGATGAATGAAACTTAAGGGGAATTATGATCATATGTGAGTGCAGTGGAGGTTTGTTAATAGGGAGAAGATATCATGTTAATTATGGCATTTTGGGTATTCATGCAAATTTGGAAATTCCTTTGAGCACTAGGGGAGAGTATATGACCAAAAGGTGAAATTAGGGGTTTGGAAGGCCAAGGTAAGAAACCCTAGGGGTAGGATACTATCGTATGTATGAGATGAGAGAGTTGGACTGTAACCTTGGAACATGATTTTAACCATAATATTTTGGGTATGTGTATTAAATTTAGTAGCTATGTGGGGTAGAAGGAAGTAGTTACGACCAAAATGAAAAATTAGGGTTTTGAGGGGGTGTGAATAGGAAGGATATTATCACATGTGCAAAATGTGGTCTTTAGGCCAAATTTTTTGAGTTAATGGTTAGCCATAGCATTATATGCATGGGTATTGAATTTGAGGACTAGATAAGCAATAGAGAAGGGGCTATGCCAAATAGGAGAAATTAGGGTTTTGGAGGAGTAACCCTATAGGCTAGTTATTATCATATGTGTAAAATGTGGGTAATTGGACGTGAATCTTGAATATGGGTTTTATAATGAAATGCTTAGATTTTTTGGGTAGATTGGGGACTAAAAAGGGAGCTGGAGCCTGGAGGTGAGGATATGCCAGGGTTATGAAATTAGGGTTTCTAAGGGGAACATGGTTGTTTCGGGGTAGCAGTTGGGATATTGGCTTGCATGAGTAGGTGTACATGACTATGTGATGACCCTAAAGTAAATAAAACATGAGTAATACACTAATCACTTAAAGTGGAAGATTACTTGAGTCGGACCCAGTTGTACCTGCCGATCCACTAGTGAGAATAATGGCTAGGAGCGTCTTGCCTCAGAAGTTATACCATGTTACCATTCTATAAGTGAGAATAGTGGGGTCTCGAACTCAAGTAAACCAAACCATTGGATGAAAATAACCCATGGTAATAAACTAATTACTTAAAGTGGAATACCATGTGGGCCAAGACCAGCTGTATCTTGATTATCGATCCATCGGTGAGAATAGTGGCCAAGAGCATCCTCACTTAGAAGTTGTACTTGCTCACTATTCTATTGATTGAGAATAGTGGGGTCCTTGAACCCAATGAGATTAAAATCATGAGATGATTATCATTATACTAATACCGCATGCTCGGATAATATTAAATAAGTTAGTATAATCCACTTATGCAAGTGTCATCTCTTATTGTAGTGTTATTAATTTCTGTGACCTTCTTGACTGTATTGTTATTTTACTCAGTACATAACGTATTGATCACCCTTATTATGGGCAAAACTAATTCCCACGATTGCAAACCCCTTTTAAGTCTGTGCAGGTAAATGATGATTCACTAGATGACTTTGTTGTATACAATGCTATGATCGGGGTGAAGTGATGCTATTATGACTGAGGTTGGGACCGGAGAGTTGCATTATCCAATTATGTTTTTTAACCAGCCTTCTCCTTATTATTTTCAATTGGATGTTTATTTATGTTTTTCAGTTTTACTTTCGTAATGAACACCTAACTATTATGTATGATATGGATTGTACTTGTACTATAATTATCATAGTTTGTGTTTTGTTTTACCTTTACCTTGTAGTTGGTATAAGGATATTATGTGGCTAGACTTATACCAATTATGGTAGTAACACACCCCTCTTATGTTTGAATGTTTCTTCCACTTAAATAAAAAATTTCAGTAGTAAATTTTGGGGGTGTTACACTTAATCAATTCCATTAAATTCAATTTGATTAAGCCTTTGTATTTAAATATTCCAAAAAAATTAACATAAAATCAACTATCAAAAGAGGGGTCAAATGTCAACATTAAAGTCAACTAAAGGTGAACTAAGGCTTTATTAATCTAACTATTCCATACTATTCTTATTTTAGCCAGGAATGACCAAAATTCCCTCAAACCTTAATCATCCCAATTTTAATTATTGTAATGCCATATTCTAAGAAAGCATGCATATCTAGTTTACCATAATTTTAACCATTATAATACCAAAATCCCAATTTTTTGTTTAAACCATTATGATCTCACCGAGACCTATACCATAGTAAATGCATAAAATAGTATGCTTACACCTATAGGTAGCAATCGGGTTAGGCGAGTTAGGTTCGGGTCGAGTTATAACAGTTTAGGCCTTTCTCGGGTCAAGTTGTTTAAGGGTTATTTTTCTTTATGGGTCGGTTGTCGGTTGGATTGGGTCATTTCAGGTCCAAGTCATTTTAGTTCACCTTATTGTTTGGGGCATATCTGGTTTGGGTTATGCTTATTGCAATATAGATTGTATTGGGTTAATTTATTAGGTTGGATCAGGTTTAGGTTGATATAATTTGGTTTTAAGTCAGGCCGAGTTCAGATTATTTTGGGATTAGCTTATCAGGTTAGGTCTAGAGATGTAAATTAGACTAATTTTATCCAAAACTTGATGGATTTTTTCCGTCGGATACTTAAACAGATATTGATAAATATATACAAATGATGGAAAAAAAACCTTTTGGGTTCGGGTACAAATACGGGTATAGGATATCCATATCTGTAATACCCCAAAAATTTTGAAAACCTATATTTTAGTAAATAACTTTTATTTGAAATAATATTTGCTTTTAAAATTATTTATTTTAATTATTTTATGAATTTTAGAGTATGTAAATTTGGATAAGAGTATTTAATAAATTAAAAATAAATATTTTGCTATTTATCATTTTATTTTATTTAAATAAATTTCCAAATTAGTGTTTTACTATAATTATCCCTTTTAAAGCCATATATTTAATTATATTAAATTAAATTATTAAATAAACTTATTAACAAAAATATTACATCCTATTATTTTATAAGTTTAATTATATTAAAATTTTCCATTTTTCCCACTTTCCTTTTCCTACTTTTTCTTTTCTTTCTCCCTTCCCCTATTTCTTTTTTTTCCTCCCTTCTTCCTGGCTTTGGGCCTCCAGGCTGCTGGCCTGCTTCCCCCCTCCTTGCGCGCTGGGCCAGGCCTGTTCCCTTCTCCTCCTCGCGCCCCGTCCAGCACACCCACACGCCGCCCAGCCTTTCCTTATTTTTCCCCCTGGACCGGCCGGCTCCCTTCTTTTCCTGCGCCGGTCCAGCCGCCCGCCAGCCTTCTCCTTCTCCTCTCTTCTTCTCCCATGCCCGACCATCTTTTCTGCCATGGTCGAGCATGCCACTGCCTGCAACCCGGCCACCACCTACCTCCCTCTCCCTCTCTCTCTTCTCCTGTCATTTTCTTTCCTTTTTTGAGCCAAACCGGCTCTTGGACCACACCCCGCGTGACCCTCTCCCTTTCCTTCTTCTTCCCCCTATTTCCCCTGCCACCCGACCAACCCTGCAACCTGCAGCACTGATCGCCGGCTAGCCCTGCTCCCTCTCTTCTCCCTCTTCTTTTTCTCCATCTCCCCATCCCTTCATTCCCCTCATTTTCGAGCCTTCTCCTTCCCATGAGCTCCCTCTTCTCTCCTTCCTTCTTCCCCATTTTTTTTCTGTTTTCTCTCCACGCCGCCGCCGCTTGAACCACCAAGCCCAACCCCTGTGCCGCCTTCTGCCATCACCTACTACCACCCTACACCACCACGAGACCCCCCAAGCCCCTTCGAGCCCTGCACTTCCTCCCTTCTCCACCTCTTCCTTTTTCTCCCTATTTTCCCCTTACCGCTGAGCCACCTGCAACCTCCACTTCCGCTGCCTTCCGGCCACCTCTGCCGCCACCCAACCCATCGTTCGACACCCTGCAAACCCCTCTACAACCGCCATGCATCAGTTGGCCGAAAACAGCCCTTGAACCCCTCCACCTCAACCCATCTCGGCAGCCAACTTCGCCGCCTTGCCGCCGCCGTCTCCGCCGCCCTATACCGCCGTGAAACCACCCTTAGCCTCCACCTACACCCCCTCTTTACTTCTGCACCATTCCCTTGCCCTAGAACCTCCCCTAACTACTTTCTTTTCTAGCCCAAAGACCCCAACCCGAAAATGGCTTATTTTTCTCCCTTCACCCTCTTTGAGCCCTTTTCTCCCCCTCATTTTGCATGAGACTCACGATGCTCATGCAGCGTGAGCTCCCCCTTGTTTTGGAATTTGTTTGGAAAATTTTTGAGGTATAGTGATAATTAATTTAAAGTGTTTTATTATTAAATCAATTTTTTATAAAGTCTTATCCTTTTAATTTCTTATTTCTAACACAATAATGATGGATATTATTTTTAGGTGTTGAGTTGCTATTTATGCTTGGTAAGATTTGATATTTTGTGGGATTAAGGTAATCGTTAATCCTCCCTTAAATACATGGAAAAACGTATGCTAGCACATTAGGGATTTAGTATGATTTTATGCATGGGTTGTGTGCTTAGCATGATATATATATATGGTTGCTTATATTGCTTGATAAAAAGGAAAAGTATGATAACCTTTGTGCCATGTGTAGGTATGATAATTAAGGAAGAAGTTTGATTATTGATGGAAATATTAAATGCTTGTTTATGATGTATTATGTTGCTAATGCATGAGTAATATTATTGCCTAAGGGTATTTTAGTAATTATGTTTATGAAGTATGTGATCTAATGTATGTAGTTGCTAAAGAGTATTATGTTGAATAATGACAAGTTGGTGGACTTAGATGATAAGAAAGAAGTACTAATATCATTATTTCATGTAGTGATGGTAAATTCATAAAAATAGTGAATAAAGGGGTTGAGTGGAAATTTTATAAGTGAAAAGGGTATTTCGGTAGTTTTATAAGTAAAAGGGTAATTTGGTAAATTAAAAAGAAAGGGGTTAAATTGTAAGTTATAAGTAAAAGGATAAAATTGTAAGTTGTGAGAAAGAATGGTATTATGGTAATTTTTGAGATAAAAGAATAATATGGTAATTTTATGATTAAATGGCCAAATGATAATTTTATAAGTAAAGGGGTATTATGGTAATTTTTGGAAAAAAGGGTAAAGCGGTAATTTTGGAGTCAAGGGGGCAATATAGTAATTTTATAAGTAAAGTGGTAAGAATGGTAATTCTGGAAGTAGGGGTGAAATAGTAATTTTGGATGAAGGAGGGCATTATGGTAATTTTTCAAGTAAATGGGCATTATGGCAAATTTTGGAAGTAGAGGGGCAAAATAGTAATTTCATAAGTAAGTGGTAATATGGTAATTGTATAAGTGAATGGCGAAATGGTAATTTATAAGTAAAGGGGTAATACGGTAATTTTGGAAGAGAAGGGCAAAATGGTAATTTTGTAAGGAAAGATAAAAATGGTAACTTTGGATGTAAAAGGGTAAAATAGTAATTTGTAAAGAAAAAGGAGTGTTATGGTAATTTTACAAGTAAAAGGGTATGGTGGTAATTTTTATAAATAAAAGGATATTATGGTAATTTGAAAGTAAGGGGTAGAAGAGTAATTTTGTAAATAAAATGATATTATGGTAAACCCGGTAGTAAGGGGTAACTTGGTAATAATGTTAACGACAAAAGATAAATTAATAATTCAAATATGATTAAAAAGGGGTAATTGGACAACTATGATAATAGAGAAGGGTAATTTGGTAAATTAACCAATTAAAGGGCATTATGGTAATTTTAATAATGGAGAAGGGTAATATAGTAATTATAAATATGGAGAAGGGTAAGTTAATAATTATGATCGTGAAGAAGGGTAAATTAATATTTGTAATTATGAAGAAGGGTAATTTGGGATTTATAATAATTAAAAAGGGTAAATGGCAATTAAAATAACTAAGAGGGGTAAAATGGTAATTATGATAAAGGAGAAGGATAATTTGGTAACTTATCCAACTAAAGGGGCAATTTGGTAATTTAGCCGATAAAAGGGTAAAGTGATAATTGTTTAACCAACTAAAGGGGGCAAAATAGTAATCATAATAATGGAGGGTAATTTAGTAATTTATCCAACTCAAGGGCAATTTAGTAATTATAACAAAGGAGAAGGACGATTTGGTAATCTAACCAACCAAATGGGAAATATGATAAGTGTAGCAATTATGAGGGGTGAATGGTGATCTAAAAAGTGTAGGAGATAATTTGGTAACCTAAATTGGACAAGGGGTAATTTGGTAATTATGTAACCTAAGGGGTAATATAGCAAATTGTCAAGTAAGGAAGGAATACTTAGCAATTATATAAGTAAAGGGCAAATGAATAATTTGTACCTAAAATGTCTTTGGGATCGTGGACCTTTATAATATGATTAAATAATGCTGATTAGCCAAGTAAGAGTATTTGATAATTAGTATGACCTTAATGTTTTCTCTGTGATATCCTGGATAATCATCTGAATAAGAAACGATTGATGATATCAGAATGCTTGAAAGTGAATAAGTATCGGATTATTGTGCCTTTCATGATCACTTTAATTAAGACACTATTAATTAAAGTGAAAGACCTCGAGATCGGGAATGGTGACTCCTTAGGGGTCGCTACCCTAAGGACGTGGTTTAGTCCACGATTATTTTGGTATTTGCTGGTGTGCCTTTGTGCCCCAGCCAGGCCCTATATCTTACTCTTTCTAGCTCTACGGACCTAGTTAGGGGGTATGCATACTTATGGATTAGGTGTCCTTGTCGGTAGGGTATTGAGTTAGCTTTATGCACCAGTACGACCAGGGTACCTTTGTGTCCTTGGGTTCGTGGTTGAAGGGTACTGAGTAGCTGATATGCACCAGTACGACCGGTGTACCTTTGTGTCCCGGGTTATTGATCTCCCGTTCAAGGCAAATAAATATGATTGATGTGCTGATTAAAGAAAGGAAAGATAATATTATTGAAAGTGGAATATTAATGAGCCGGGCCTAGATGATTATGATATTGAGTACCGGTCCACCGGTTATAATAGTGGCCAGGAGCGTTGTGCCCTGGATGATGATTCTTATATATCCCGGTCCACCGGTTAAAATAGTGGCCAGGAGCGTTGTGCCATGGATGATGATTTTATATATATTCCGGTCCACCGACAATAATAGTAGGGGTCCCGAGCTCAATAAAACTTGATATAAAATATGATATTGATTGAATGGTGACGGAATAATGGCTTAAGGCCCGAATGTATTGATTTTACCCTATGAAATGGCTTAAGGCCCAAAAGTATCGATCGTGACTTATAAATTATTATGTATGTTATTGTTATGTATGCATCTCTCATTATTTATGTATGTAGCTTGCATTATGTGCCGTATGCGGGCCTGTCTTTAAGTGTGGTATTAAAGGGTTACTCAGTACCGTAGTACTGAAGGGATTCCCTTTATGGGGCCCCTGCCTATTCAATGGGTAGTGCCCTTGCAGGTATTTTCAGGTGCTACTCAAGTGGGCTACGGGAAAGAGAGTAAGGAGTTATCCGGTATCGTTAGGGTTTTCTCTTTCCCTGTAAATTCCTGGTTTTAATGTTATGTTGTTACTGTAACCACCATTGGTGGATTTTATTCTTGTAAATGATTTGATGCGCTACTCTGATTCATGTACGTTGAATTTCTTTCAAATTGTATTTCATTTTTCTTAGCCTTAGCACTTAGTACTGGAACGGTATGAGTGAACCTGTATGGTACTAAGTGTGGCGGTAATACTCCCAAAGTTCACGTTTTATTTATTTGCTTCCGCTAATTTCCTTTTAATTAACGAAATTTTTCAGTAGTGAATTTTGGGGGTGTTACAATATCCGTACCCATACCTATATCTATATTTATATCCGTACCCGTACCTATACATATATTTATACCCGTACCCATTTACCAAATATATAATAATCCTTTTACCCTTAATTTTAAAAATAAATATACTATAAATTAAGGTTAAAATTGTCATTTGGTTTAACTTTAAATGGATTTATCCGTCGGGTAATGGATTTATCCAATGGATAAGTATATAGATATGTTAGTGGATACACACTCGGGGTATGGGTACAAATTTGGATACGAATTTTTTTATCGGGTATGGGTACGAGTATGGGCATATCTGATGTGTGTAGGAATATGGAATTATGGTTTGGGTGGTAATATAGTTTGGTTAGGATTATTTAAGGACTATGACGACTCGAAGATGATGAAGATTTGGCAAAGAAGAACTCACAATGATGATGCTCGAATGATGATGGTTTTGGATGACTTGGTTCATGGATTTGGTTTAGGGTTGAGGTTAGGGTTAGGATGATGGGTGTGGATGACGACTAAGATGATGATGGTGTGGGCTTGTGGAGGGTTTGAAGGATAGTGCTTAATCTCTAATTCAAACAGATAAAGAGATTAAGGGTTTCAATAGTAATTACTCACACAGAATTGATTAAAATTGAGAAGAACTCACACAGAATTCAAATGAGCAATACTTGAAATTTTATTCATTCAATTCAATGCTTAATGTCGTGTGCCTCTATGGCTTTTACAACCTCTTTACATCGTCTCCACTAGTACAAGATAATGCTATCTAATTAGATAAAGAAACTAGAAGATATAATTCCTAAAAAGATAGCATTAAGCTACTTTATTGACTAATTCAACTTCTTTATCCACTAGCTAATATTAATGCAACAATTTTATAAAAAATAACTAAATTAAACTAATCTCACATGTCCAAATGACCAAATTAGCCTGTCATGCAAATTCCACATTCATTCCTTCCATGCAATGTATTCATGCCCTCCATGTAATGTATTCATGCCCTCCATGCATGTCATGCACATGTTTATAGTGCTAGTGACTTATTTTGCAAGTTTTGTCCATAATTAGGAATGTAGTCATCTGTTTGTCTTCCAATTTGTAGGGGATCCTCTCTAAATAGAGGACAATAGGATCCAACACAACAAATTCTAAGTCTCGATCATTTGCTCTTGCATCAATACCCACCCTGAGCCCACTCCGTTTACATCCTTATTAGGTCGGGTTTGGGCCGAGAAAGCTCATATTTGGGTGATTTCATGTTTAAATTAATTTAACAGGTCACGTTTTGGTTAATTTGATGAATTAATTTTTTTTAGATTTTGATGGATCGGGTTGGATTTGGGCCAAGCTAATCCTATGTTGAATCACTTTGGATTTAGGTCAAATCAGACAATGATCACCAAAATTAATCTAACTCATTAACATTGTAGATAATAATTAAGTTTAACTTCATGTAACCATAAGATTAATAATGTGTTAATAGTTGCTATTTATTTATTATTATGACTTTTTAATGTTGTGTTTTTATGAGAAAAAAATCAACAACATTATAATATCGTTGGCGAATAAGTAAGTTTATAATAATAAAAAAAAGAAAAATAAGTAAAATGTAAATAATGATATATTTTTAAAAGCTTTAAATAAATAATAAGATATTTTTATTATCATAACTAGTTAATATCGAATTTGGTTTTGTCGAGTTCGGTCGGGTTTATAGTGGGTTGGGTTGATGATTGGTTATGGGTTGGGGTCGGGTCGGGTCACTTACATTTATGTCAGCGTTAGGTTGGGTCGGTTTGATAAATTTATCGGGTTATGCCAGGTTAGGTTTTTTATGGGTCAGGTTGGGTTAGACGAGTCAGGTTAACTTTTTCCAGCTCTACTTACACCTATTATCACATGTACAAAATCGCATATGTAGATACAAACTATAATATACATAACAATAGTATATAAGCATGGTTCATACAATAATATATAATTCATAAAACATTCATGCATATTCATATTTCATGCTTTTGCACATATTAACATTAAATTCACATTTTTTATAATAAATAAAACCTAGTATGATAGTAAGCCTAAAAATCCTAACATGCTCTCACAACACATTCTATATCTAAACATTGAATTGCATTTACCTAGATCCAAAGCTTAGCAAAACACAAAAAAAAATTGCCTTTTCCAATGTCACCTGAAGAAATATTTGGATCATCTTCAATAATATAAGATTAAAAAAAAAGAGAAACGGGAAAAAAGCATCATAAAAATAGTAAGCAATTTCTAAAACTCCAAAGGAGAAGCAAAGTTTATCCTTCAGAAATCAAGGGGAAGGAATAAGAAGTTAAATAATAATAAAACAAAAGCTAACACCATTTCCTCCAAACCTTAGCTTCCTACACTTAAATCAAGTGTTTGAGAACTAAGCTAAGGATAACTAGTCAAGGATAAAGTAAACGTAAATGGAGCTAAGCTTAGGATAAAATCGAGCTAATTCAGTAGAAAAACTTAGCATAAATGTTATTTTGATCAGGAGCCTAGTTTGTGGCTTCCAAACAGGGCCTAAAGCTAATAGAAAATGAAGGTAAATATTTATAAAACGTATATAATGTAGCAAGGAAAAAATCCCAAAAGAAAACAAAGTGAATTGTGCCAAAAAATGGTCGTAAAAGCTAGGTGAAATCACAAAAAAAAAATTAGCCCAGTGAAAAAATGCAATAGCACTAAGGTTGATTGTGAAGGGGTAAAGGAAAAAAGGAGGTTTGAGTGCACTTTTGGGGGGAGAAAAATATAATAATGCACGATTTGGGGGAAAATAGGGAGTTGAGTGGCATGAATTAGATGGGGAGAATTGTAGAGGGTGGGTTAACCATACTAACAATTGAATGAAAGCTGAGATGATAAGTGAGTAAGAGAGTGATTAATTAAGGATGAATGTGCAAATATTTATATCATAAACACTTAAGTTTTATATTTTTAACCAAACTTTTTGTTGAATGAAAGTAAGTAAACCCAAAAATTAGATTTTTTTAGTTATAGTATTATAGATTCAATGGATAGTTAAGGGATTAATTACATTTAATTTTAGGTAATTAAATTGTAAGAAAGTCCAATAATGAGAATTTATTAAAAAAAATAGAAAATGGATCTCAAAAATTATAATTTTTTTTTGAAAAGGTACAAAATAATTTTAGAAACCTAAATATATAAAACTATTTGGTGTTAGAGTTGATTTGATGTTTGGCAGATTGAAAACAAGTAAAAATGAAGTTGCATAATGTTTTTTTTTTCATATATGCACGAAACGTAGAACTAAAGGTTCAAATTGATATAATTGGGCGATGAATAAGTTTAGAGAGCTAATTATATAAAAATATTTAGTCTTAAACTTAGTTTGATGCCCAATGAACAAAAACAAGAAATGCCTAAAATTGATTAAGTGTGTTAACAAATTATTTCATGATTTAGCAATTCTAGAAAAATGAAAGAACTTTAAGTGAATGGGTTTAAAAATATTTTTAGAACGTATAAATAACTTTGAACGAGTCAAAATGAATGAAAATGATAGAATTAGAAAAATCGTTAGAAATAGGTCTTTTCGCAAAATAATGAAATGAAAGACATAAAGTTGGAATTTAAGATGAACACAATGGAATATAATTAGACTTTTTCGAAATGAATTGTAAGTTTAATTACATAAGTTAGTTAAGGTTAATGAAATAAGATATTACATTTGTTTAAAAATAGTTGCTCGTTGACCGTAGAAGTGCATATCATAGGTAAAAGTAGACACACTAGGATGCAACCTATGATTATAGGTGGAAATTGGATCGGGTTATAGTAGGTTGGGTCATTATTGGGTCGGGTTATTAGAGTGTAATTTTTCTTTGCAGGTCGGATCAAGTCATTTCTGGTTCAGGTGATTTTGGGTCGCCTTATTATTTGGAACGGGTCAGGTTTGGGTTTAGATAATTTAAGTTCGAGTTGGGTCAGGTTCGGATTATTTCAGATTAGCTTATAGGGTTGGGTCTAAGGATGTAAACATGGTAGATTTTACCCAACATCCAATGATTTTATCCGTTGAATACTTAAACGGATATGGATAAATGGATATAGAGGATGGAAAATACCCATCAAGTTCATATTCCGTAAGCATTAAGTTTAACTTTATATAAGCATGTAATTAATAATGTGTTATTAAAAACTATTTGTTTATTATTATGAATTTTTAATGTTGTGTTTTAATGTAAGAAAAATTGGCAAAATTAAAATATCGTTGGTAAATAAATAAGTTCACAATAAAAATAAAAAAAATAATTAAAATTTAAATAATAATATATTTTTAAAAGCTTTAAATAAATAATAAGACATGCGTATTTATTATTATTATTATTATTATCGTAATTAGTTAATATAAAATTTGATTTTATCGAGTTAAGCCGGATTGACAGCGGATGATATTAATAATGGATCAAATTGATAATGAGTTAGGTTGATGGAAGGTTACGGGTTGGGGTTGGGTCGGATCATTTATATTTGGGTCAGCAATGGATCTAATCAGTTTTAGATCGGGTCTGATTGATGAATTTATCATATTATATCAGATCAGGTATTGTTCGTGTCGAGTCGAATTGAATAAGCTGGATCAATTTTTTCCACCTATAGGTTATGATACTTGCACCACAGATTACGCTGTTGATTTATTTAATTAGCTATTATCTAGACATGGTCACAGCCTGGGCAAACTTGAGCCCTTAAATCACTAAAATACAACCACAAACTCCTATACTTTATAGGGGTGAAATTTATCTTGATCCCTTACAACTATTTCTATGATACCCGGATTTAGTATAGACAAATAGAGAAAAAGAAAAAGGACATTTGATGTACAATTCAATTTAATACAAAAACTGCTTTTATTCTCACATGATGCATGGGTTGGTATATAAAATAATAGGGGCATTAAGTTACATAATTCGGCAATAATTATTTGAATAATATTAACATGAAATTAAATATATGAAATATGAAGTGACAATTAAAGCTATCCTTGGAGTCGTCCACCTTGATAAGGTGGCAGTTGGTGTGGAAAGTAATAGGGCACATAATTAATAACCGACTTGTAGTAGTTATTTAAAAAAAAATCTCACAAGTTATAGCTTACACAATGTTAATAGCATCTATCAACTAAGGATCCTTATGCTTTAAACTTTCATCCAGCAAAGATAGATGCTGTTCATCTTACTGGTCTTCAATTACGACAAGTATGAAGTTTTCATTCTTAGTGCTTGTTTGGTATGGGGGTAATTGGGGTGGAAAAATTACCCCCATATTTTATATATCTTGTATAATTTATTTAAAATTAAATATTTTTATTCTAATAAATACCCATTTTAGATATTAACTTGATCTAAAATGGGTATTTCATTAAAAATATATTTATTATTATTAGATACTTAATATAAGAGGTACAAAATAGAGGAAAAATTTTTCCACCCCTATAACAACATACCAAACAAGCCCTTAGTTTTTGCTTGATACATTACCCATTATATATATATCACCACAATATAATGATTATATTAATAATAAATATTATGAAAAGTTATACTATTACTTATTTATTTCTAATTATAATTAATATTATCTTATTAATACAATACTATTATTATTACTTATAAGAAAAATTATTATTGGCATATTAATCATAAGTTGTTATTTTATTAGTAATTAGCAATAACTATTATTATACTCAATATTATATTAATAATGATTAACACTATAATATCATATTTAATAATAAATATGGTAATAATATTAAAGTATTATGAATTGTTACTAATTGTAATTATTTATTTTTAATAATCTATTATACTTTATACACTTATTTCTCTGACTATATGTTTCCAATAGATCAAATGTAGAAGGAAGATGGTTGGAGCCTCTATATGGAATGAATAAATATATCTCATTTCTCAACAACAATTTTTTAAGGATTGTATTTTGGTTTGCATTTAGATTTTTTTTAAATTATTATTAAAGTAACAATTGTATTTTTTTTCACAATAAAAATCACTCATTTTACCTTTTAATTTTCTTATAACTCTCTATATTTCTCTACACTTAATAATAATAATAATAATAATAATAATAATAATAATAATAATAATAAAAAATTCTTTGATTATCTTTATAAATATTTATCTTTAATTATATTTTATTATAAAAATAGGTATTTGATAATAATAATAATAATAATAATAATAATAATAATAATAATAATAATAATAAATCTTAATAATTTAAATTTTTTATTTTGAAAAGTATTTTTTAAAATACTCTTATTATTTATCAATTAATATTCAAATTATTGTTGTTATTATTTATATTTTAGTTTATTAATATTAAACATTAAAACATTATTATCTTTTTATATATCATTGCTATCTTTGCTAGAATATGCTAGAGACTGTGACAGATGGGTGACTGAGCCAACGAAGGAACAAATGGTCCACAAACTCCACATCATGGCCAAAGTTCACTGACCGTCTTGTAATCATGTAAACATGTAAAGCCTCTCCTTCGTAGTGAGCGAGTCACCCTCTAGTGGCAAACTAGGTAATAAACCGATGACTAGGTAACAAAAATTATTATCTTTATACATTATTATTATATTAATATTATTATCATAATAACAATTTTATAATAATAAGAAGAATATTATTATTTATAAGTATTGCTTTTATTTTTCTTAATAATTATTATTAATTAATATTTTTTAGTTAAAAATAAATTTTACACATCTATTATAAATTATGGTTTTATTATAATTATTGTTAGATAAACAACTCTTTTCCTTAAAAATATTACCAAACATTTAAACTACAAATCTTTTCAAAATATTACCTAAGCACTTTACAACTTCTATTAGCATATTTTTTTTTCAACATCACTTTTGTCTTCAAATCTCTTTATATTGAAATAACAAGGCAAAATAGAAATTTATAAATTGCTTAATCTTTATAAACACAAATTATTTGAAATATAAATAATCTCGCTATAGCAAATTTTGTTATAGTAAACTATCAATTTGAAGAAAAAAATGTAATATATATTTAAATTTTCATTTCATTTCCTTAGGTAATTACTTAATTATTATTGTACCTGCACTGCCTTCGTACCATAAAATTTTTTTTTTTGGAAAAGGCATTTTAGTCTCTAATTATGGTTTCTCCATAAATTGTTTTTTAATAATGTATACTAAATTTAGTAACTTTACTTTCTAATTTTTTTAACTTAATTCAAAATGATTTCATCAATATTTTAATAAATTCACAATGCAATTGATGAGTACAAGACCACTCTCATACAGGATTAATGAAGCATGAAGCTCCTTAATTGGTAGATGTTATTAATATTGTGTTATTTGTATCCCGCAGGATCCTTCTTTTTAAAAAAAAATATATAACTACTATAATTCAATTATTAATTATGTGTCCCATTACTTGCCACGTCAGCTGCCACCTCGTTAGGATAGATAATTCTAAGGGTAGCTCTAATATTATCCTAAATTAAATGATATATAAATTAATGAGAGTGAACAATTAACAATATCAATAAAATGAAGACCAAGTCATTTTGATTGATTTAAATTCTGTAATTGTTTTGGATTGATTTGAATATACTATTTTAATTAGTCAAATTCTAATTACCATTAACCATTCTAATTTTTTAGTTGACTATCCATTATAATCATTTTATTGTATAACGGTCAGTTTTCAAACGTTTACCAATATTATCACATAATTAAGTATATCCAAGTTTGACTATCAATAACTACTTTTAATTAATTCTCAACAGTTATATTCTTAATTAAACCGAAGATATTTCTTCTATATAAACCCCAAGTTTGTACCAAAACATTTTCATCATTCACACAAGTTCTTCTTTTGTTCTTGTTTCCTATACAATTCTCTTCTCTTGGTTTCTTATACGCAAAATTCAGTTTCTAATTTCTTTGGGTATCAATCCCTCTCAGTACAAATTCAAAGGCTATAAACAGAGTCGTCCCTGCCCCGCTATCTAGTGTGCACTAAATTCAATAGAAACCAGTAGCCCTTTTCACCTTAAGATGGAGTTTTTCAACTTAGGGCATGGGCACCCATGGCGTCTCGGTTTGATTCTTCCTTTCATTCTCCTTGTATAGTCCACCTAAAATTGTGTGTGTGTGTGTTTTTTTTTTTGCTTTTGTTTATGTTACTGGACTAACAATCTTCGGCAGCAGCAGAGATTTGTCGTGCCTCGCCTCTAGTGCTCCATATGCCTTCATCAGCAAAAATTTGAACAAATTACATATTAGGTCAGTCACATAAACTTATCCTAAATTTGGTCATTCTAACTCTTTTGTCCAATTTATCCTAAATATACTATTGACCTAGTATGTGATTTTCGGGAAGAAGAAATACATGAAAAGAAGAATCCCAACCAACCTACTTCGGAAAAGAAGAGTCCATCGAACAAAATATTGGCCCCTGTTTGAGGTGTCGGGCAAGATCTCTGCATACCCACAACCCCTGTTCTAGCAGATCTCTCTAATCCAGGATTTTAATTAGAGAACAAAAGAATAAGCACCTGATTTTGAGTCATTCACACCATCCAGCCTAACCTGCAGCTTCCCGTCCACCTTATCTCCAGCGACACGTTGAGCATGCACAGGGGTCTTTAAGAAACTATACTCTTCCCTCTATTCCATGTAGTTTCTGAGCTGACCATGCAACCCCGAATCCTTTATCTGAAGCATTTTTTTCCTTTCAGAAAACGTCCATCCGCACATTAACCAGCTGCCTTGCTAGACCCCATACATCATGTCTATTATCCACACAAACCTTCTCCCTCACATTTTTCCGGATACCGGTAAAATAGAAGATTTAAGATAGTAGTGAAAGAGTTGCTGTACTAAAAACTGAAGGCATTATGATTAATAGGGTCATTTTTAACCCTATAAACCTCCATTGCTGCCAAAATTATAATTAAGCCCAGACACGGCTTGACATAAATATGTATTTTGGTAGTAAATAGTAAAATTTAAGCTGAGGATAAATATATTAGAAAATTAGAGAACAAAATCAATGTGAGAAGATGAAATGAAGCATGAACTAAAATGGAAGATTGAACAATCATGGGAAAGAGAACTGTTTCATACCCATCTGCTAAATAATCGACCGCACATCGCTACGAATCACCACCGCCGATTTCTTCATCTGATAATCTCTGCAACCAGGATTTATGCAATGCTACAAAGACTGCACAAGACTCTATCTGCCATATTACAACAGGATTTATGCAAGCATACCCTCAGGGTTTGAAGCAAAAAAGATATTACCATGTTGAGCACAAAAGGCAAGAAAGACATAGATGTTGTTCAATAAGGAGAAAGTCGATCGTACCTTTCATACCAATTGCATTACTATCGGTTTTGACACGGCTGACACTGACACATATTTTTTTGATGGGACTTCAATATGTGAACTTGCCTTGCCAACATCCAGAGATGGCTAATGGAGTAAAGGCATTGATTCTTACCTTTTGAACCACAACTTTAACAAGAAAGAAGTTTTATTGTTGTTAGTAATATTCTTAAGATATCTAATTCAATACACATGAATGCTAAGATAGAACTTGCACATATTGCGGTTAAACATAACCTAAGGATCCTGATTCCTTAGGTTATGCTTACAAGTTTTTTTTTATAACATTCATGTGTACCGAAATGGATATCTTAAGAATATACTGCTGACAACAATGCCACTTCTTTCTTGTTAAGGTTGTGGTTCAAAGCAGATAATCAATGTCTTTGCTCCATAAGCCACCTCTAGATGTTGGTTAGGCAAGCTCACAGATTTTAGTCCCCATCAAAAGAATGTGTATAACTGCCAGCTGTGTCAAAACAGATAGTAGTGCAATTGGTATGAAAGTTATGATTAACTTTCTCCGTATTGAGTAACATCTGTGTTTCTTGTCTTTTGTGCTCAACATGGTGGAATTTTTAGTTGGGAATGTTTTTCGCATCAAGTTGTATAAATCATGTTGTAATCTAGTAGCAAGAGCCAAAAACTACAACATATGCCATATCTTTGGGCCCTTTGGTCATCAAGAAGACAGGAAGGCCTAGTACTCATTGTTAAAGAGTCATATAGTGATAATCTTATAAGAAGGTCTTCAATTGTTCCCAATGTTAGGGATCCATTTATATGTGTATATATATATGTATAGGGTTGTGGATGAGTAATTTAACCTCTCATTACTAGCATGGTGATTAAAAAAAGACAAGAACCTTTTTTTTGTAATTTGTTTGGTTGGAAAAATTTAAAATTATAAAGGTTGAATTCAAAAGCGAGATAATTTGATACTAAAAGTTGAATTCAAAAGAGGGTAATTTGATACTAAAAGTTGAATTCAAAAGAGAGGTAATTTGATCCTAAAATATAGGGTAGAAAGTGAGTAGTAGGTCAAATGATGAAATTTTTTTAAACCATTCATTTGAATGATGGAATTGAATATGTAATATAGATTATGGATTTTGAATTTTAAATTGTGTGTTGTAGATGAGTAATTTGACCTCTCATTATTAAATTAATAATTGGAAATATATGAGAACCATTTTTTTATTTGATATTTATTTATATTTAAAAAAATTATTGGGGTTGAATTTGAAAAATGAGTAATTTGATACTAAAATGTAAGAATTTTACTATTATCCATCTATTATCAATCAACAAAAACTCATATAACTCCCCTACATTTTAGTATCAAATTACTCATTTTTCAAATTCAACCCCAATACTTTTTTAAAAAATAAAAATAAATACCAAATGAAAAAAATGGTTCTTATATATTTCTAATTATTAATTTAATAATGAGAGGTCAAATTACTCATCCACAACACACAATTTAAAATTCAACATAATCTATATTACATATTCAATTCCATCATTTAAATGAATGGTTAAAAAAATTTCTTCTTCATCTAACCTATCAATCACTTTCTACCCTATATTTTAGTATCAAATTACCCCTATTTTCAATTCAAATTTTAGTATCAAATTATCCCTCTTTTGAATTCAACCTTTATAAATTTAAATTTTTCCAAACAAACAAATTACACGTCTTTTTTCAATCACCATGTTGGTAATGAGAGGTTAAATTATTTATCCACAACCCTACATATAAATGGATCCTTAGCATTAGGAACAATTAAAGACCTTTTTATAAGATTATCACTACATGTATCTTTAACAATGAGTATTAGGCCTTCCCGTCTTCTTGATCACCAAAGGGCCCAAAGATATGGCATATGTTGTAGTTTTTGGCATATCACCACATGACTCCTTTAACATTAGGAACAATTGAAGACACTCTTTCTACTATATTAAAACAAGATTTATACAATTTGATGCGAAAAACATTCCTGACTAAAAATTCCACCATGTTGAGCACAAAAGACAAGAAACACAGATGTTGTTCAATACAGAGAAAGTTAATAAAAGTTATATGCACAATACGAAATAAATAAATATTAAAAAATATACTAATAAGAAAAAAATAACAAAAAGTTAATAAATATGAAGGAAGGGGATGAGTGGAAGACCTCTTTCAAGACTAAGGAAGGGCTATATGATAGATTGGTCATGCCATTTGGACTTTCTAATGAACCAAGAAAATTCATCAGGCTCATGGATGAAGTCCTTCGACCCTTCATTTCAAAATTTGTAGTTGTGTATTTTAATGATATCCTTGTATACTATTCTAGTCAAGATGAACATGTAATGCACTTAAGACTTATATTTGTATCCCTTGGGAACAACAAATTGTATGAAAAATTAGAAAATTATGACTTCTTTGTGCTAAGAGTTACCTTTCTAGGGTTTGTTATATCCCAAAATGGAATCTCCATGGATGAGTCAAAGGTGGAGGTAATAAGAACGTGGCATATACCCACATCCATCACCAATGTTATATCTTTTCATGGAATTTCCTATTTTATATGAGGTTCATAAAAGTATTTAGCACACTTGTATCACCCTTCACAGAGTGCCTCAAAAAAGGGGGTTTTTCAATGGACCAAATCCACACAAGAATCCTTCAAGCTAATCAAGAGCAAGTTAAGTGAGGCTTCCATTTTATGCCTACCCAACTTTGACAAGGTGTTTGAGGTTGAGTGTGACACAAGTGGAGTAGGCATTCATGTTGTATTGCTACAAGAAGGAAGGCTCATGGATTTCTATAGTGAGAAGATTAATGGTTCAAGATCTAACTACAACCCTTATGAAAAAGAGTTTTATGTTATTGTTAGGGCTTTAGATCATTGGTCTCATTATCTTTGACCATCATAGTTTGTATTGCATATAGATCATAATTCCCTAAAATACATAAATAGGAAGCATAAGGTTAACCCTAGACATTCTAGGTGGGTGGAATTTTTATAGTCCTTTTCATTTGTAGCTAAGCATAAGAGTGGCAAGACCAATATTGTAGCAGATGCACTCTCTAGGAGGTATTGTATGCTATCATTACTAGAAGCCATGGTCTTAAGTTTTGGGTGTCTAATGGAGTTTTACAATTAGGATGAAGACTTTACTAACTACATGGAAGAGTTAGACAAGCCTTGAGGTCTATACCTCGTGCAAAAAGGATTTTCTTTTCAAGGGAAACAAGCTGTGCATTCTAAAGTGCTCCATCTGGGAATTTCTTATCTGAGAAGTGCATGGGGGAGGTTTGGCAGGGAATTTTGGAATCAAAAAAACTTGTGATGTACTCGAGGAATATTTATTCTGGCCTTGAATGGTAGTTTATGTACAATCCATCTTGGCCAAGTGATCTATTTGTCAAAGGACTAAGAGTCATTTCCACCAAGGACTCTACACACCTTTGTCCATCCAACACCACCCTTGGGATCATGTGAGCATGGACTTCATAGTGGCATTGCCTACAACACAAAGGAAAGATAATGCCATTATGGTAGTCGTTGATCGGTTCTCTAAGATGGATCATTTTGTCCTATGTCATAAGATAGATGATGTCTCTTATATCGCCGATCTCTACTTCAAAGAAATAGTTTAATTATATGGTATTCTGAAGATGATTGTCTCCGATTTATATACCAATCTTCTTAGCTATTTCTAGAAAACCTTGTGGATACTACTAAGTACTAAACTTCTCTTTAGTACCGCTTACCACTCACAAAACGGTTAAACATATGTCACCAACCGCACCATCACAATACTTTTGAGGATTTTGGTTCACAAATCCTTAAAAGATTGGGATGTCAAGCTAAGTCATGTTGAGTTCGCATACAACTGTTCTCCTACCTATGCCACAAAACACTCACCTTTTGAAGTGGTATACGGGGTGAACCCCACAACTTCCATCTATCTCATTCCTTTTCCAATCATGGCATAAACCTATTTTGAAGCAAAATAACAGGCTGCTAAATTTAAGAAACTACATGAACAAGTAAGGGTTGGGATGAAAAAAGGTGAATGACATAAACTATAAAAGGGCTAAAAAGAATCGAAAAGAATAAATTTTTGAATCAAGAGACCTAGTAGGGCTGCATATTTTAAAAGAAATATTTTCCGCCTAGAGAAAAAATAAACTCATGCCAAGGAACGATAGACCTTTCAAGGTTCTAGAGAAATTGGTAATAATACATATCGGCTTGAGCTTCCATACTACATCGGGAATTTGTCCAATACATTTAATGTAGGAGAGTTACTCCCTTATCTATATGACACGCCCTATGAGGATGAGGAGGATCCTTTTCAACAGGAAGATGATGATACAGGAGCATCCCAAAATAAAGATAATCTATTTATTAAAATTTCCAAAGTTGAAGACTTCAAAACCCTTCTCATTTGGGTTAATAACTAACAATATTATCTAGCATCCATGAAAATCCATGAAAACACCAAACACTAGCCTTAAACCCATGTAAACATGGCTTCATTTTGTCTTCAACATGGCTTCACAAATCTGCTCATTAACTGGCTGCAATATGTCTCCATTATGAATCTATTTTAACCTAACAAAGCCATGATCCTATCCACCTTTACACTCCACAAATTTTTGGGCGAAGTGACCCACATTTTCAACCCTTTTTCATGTGAAAGAATTAGGGACATTGGGAAGATAATTTGAGAAGATCAAGAACCTCAAATATTACTTAAATCAAGGAGAATAGACCTCCATAGCCTTGGCAACATATAACCAGCTACTGAGAAGACCCTTCCCTTTTTCTATTTATTTTATTAGCTAAGCTTAGTTAAAGTATGTTGTTAGAATTTCATAATATGTATTTTATGTTTTCTAATACTTATCATATGGTGTAATTATAGCCATCATTTGATGGATGGCTAGGTAGTGTTGAAACTGATCAACACTAGTTGATTGTAATCTTGTAACCTTAGTTAGCTTATGTTGGTACCAATTATGGTTGGGGGTGTAACCAATCTACCCATTATGGGTTAGACTTTATTTTATCTCCTAAAGGTCAAATAACAATCCTATATAGAGTGGGAGAGGCTAGAATGAAAGGTCGTATTTTGAATGCAAAAGCTCTCCATGGTTGTCGAACTAAGCCAAATTCTTAAGATTAAGTGTGGTCTTGTGGATTATCTAAAAATATTACACCGTTTAGAATAAGAGTTGAAACATTATTTGGTTTTGGTTGATGTAAGTACTTGATTTTGAAGGACTCAAGGTCAAGTATCCTCTCATATTTTCTTCCTTCTTCTCCATCCATTTTTTATTTTTGTTGAAAACTTCCCATTTTCAACACCAACACTTAGCATGGTTCCATTTGTTTGGCAATGTGCTTCATTATCAATCACCATCCAATAATAACACTTATCCATTTAAACTTATTTATTCACCTAATATTCATTTGTATATCAAAGACTCTAAAAGTAAAGTACGATGACCATAATGTCCTTATTCATATAAAATCAACTCAAACTTACCATATAAAATCATAGCTTACTCTAAATAATGTAATACCTAATATACTACACACCAACTTTTATTTAAATGACTCAATGAACACAATGGTATCCTCAAAACTTATAAAAAAAAATCAATTTTCCAAAATACCCAAGGTCAACTATATCTAAAACTCTAAAAAATTCACTTTGACTCTAAATGATCCAAAATTCATAACCTAGTTTCTATGCCCTATTATAAATACAATGACATATTTAGGGGGAAAAAATAAAACAACCAAAGCCTGCATAACATAACAAGATCAAGAGATAAATTACTCAGGTATAGGCATATTCATCATGCCCCTACTAAATATTTATCACAAATCTACTAGATATTCATTAAAGTTTTAGTAGGCATAAGAACATGTTAAAAATCATACATCATATTCTCTCATCTAATTTTCATACTTATATACATAATATAGTAACATACACATGTCATATAAGAGTTTCAAAATTATTATTCCATGATCATAATAAGAATAAAGATTCTCATCCATAAAAATAATATATAATACACCTAGCATAAAATTATATTTCTAAAGGTTACTTTAGTTATCAAGATCCTAAACTTCTAAGCAAGGAGAAACCAAGCTAATCACCACCTAATGAGCCTCTTGACCACCCTCACAAATATATCAAATAAAAAAGTTATACAATTAATGGTTAATAATTTTAGAAAAAGGAAAAGAAGGAAGTGAAATGGAGGATTAAAGAGGATAGGAAAATAATTAGAATATGAGGATTGAGGGGTTGGAAAATATCAGCCTGAAGGAGTCCAACTTGAGAAAAAAAGGAAATGAGAAAAAAATTAAAAAAACACCTATCACCACTAACAACAAAAGAAAATTAGGAGTAAAAAGGGTTTTGATTAATGAATCCTACTTATATAGGGTAATTAGGGTTAGAAAGTTAGGGTATTTCAAAATTCATGCTTGAAATATAGGTCTTGGTCTGTCTATGTGATTGTATTATTACTATACATTGTGAAATTATTTATAAAGTAATGTTTATTTCTCATTTAGTTTGTATACATATTATTTATTGAGAAATTACATGCTAAGTGTAGGACCTTCAATAGACATTAGGTTTATTCATGAAGCTAAAATAGTGGGTGAAATTATAGTATTGTGATACATATAAGATGAGTTTCAAATTTTAAGAGGTTGTTGACATGATCCATACATTAGTTTTATCATTAAATTTATACTAGTATAAAGAGACCATAATAATTATATAACTTATATTGACATAGTGGGAGAATGTTAATATATTTTAGTTTTATGAAATTATTATTGTTAATTTTACATAAAAATTGTTTTATATATTAACCCTAAGGTGTGATTCATATGAAATTAAATATGAAGTATGGCCATAAAGTTTATTTAATATAGTCTTAGGTTAGCAATTTAGCTAAACTATCTATTCTACCATTTCTTGATGGTAGAAATAATTGTAAGGTGAATATTGGTATATATGTATAAGGATAAAGACACATGTATATGACACATGTATGAAGGGAAAAGGAGTGAAGAAGTGATTATAATTAATTATGAATGTTATTTGAAGAGTTTGATAGGCAAATCCCATATTGAGTTTTAAAAACCTCTCATTCATTCAAAACCATAGTAATTAAGATCATTAGTGTGCTTCATCAAGTTTTGCAACAATTACTTCTTCTCCTCTCTATACATACATCATAATATATATTGAAATAAAGAAACAATTAGGCTTAAAATCTCTATTCAAATTCTAACAGTTCAGAAAGGAGATTGATCAAGATGCCCTTATTCATGTTCCTTATCAAGAGGCACACACCATTAAATTGAAGGAAATATGGAGTATAACCAATTAATTTGAGTTAATATTGTCGTTTTATTGCTTTCGAATGTAGTTAATCTAATCAATGGATGGTGGTACACAAGATATGATGTATATAATGTATTTTAATGTTCTAATTCTACATTCGCTGTTGATTTTATGCCTCTAGAATTTCATATGAAATATAATGGAATTGAACATGAATTCATGTTATAATTGTGTTGTTTACATATTTCATGCCTCAATCTTATCTATTATATGGTTGATGAGATACAATAGTATCATTATTCAACTTCATGATGGATTTTACTTAGTATAGGATCTTGCTTGAGCTAGATTTCAAATTACCCTCCAATGATATAACAATCAATTAGTTGTTGTATAAACAATCTCAATTAATTACATTTAATTGATTGTTTAAATCAATTAGAGTGTTTGAGTATGTAAACTAATTGATCGTTTCAATCAATGAGCTATGACTAATAGGATACACTCCTATACTACAAAAAAATTTTGGGGAATAATAATACTTTTAAATGGAAAGTAATTAAGAGTTATAGATTTAATTTAGGTATGTCAATAAAATGAAGGGTATATTTAAGAATATGTATATAATAAGTGACCTGAAATGCACAAAAGGTTAGAAACCTTAATAGAAAAATACTAATAAGAGCTTACTTATATTGTAATGTGTTGTTATCTTATTCATGATAGATTATTCATTAATAACTCTTAAATTTAAATTTTAAATTTATATTTTATATATAATAAATAAATAATTAGTTCTTAAAAAAATATTAAATTATAAAAGTACTATCTTCCATACCTAAAATATTATCAACTTGTTACACTCTACAATGATTCCATTAATTAAACTTTTCAAATTTTATCATTATTTTTTCTTTTTCTTTTTAATAAAATGGATAAAATAAAAGTTTTTATTTTCAAATAGGTAGCCTTTTTTGGCAAAAAAAAAATTGTCTAAATGACGATCTTTTAGATATGGATGAAGTAATTATATACATTATACATGTAGTGATTCATTAGGATAATAATTAATTAATATTGAAAGCAATTAATTATTAATTTATAATATGTAAATATCTAAGGTTATTCACTAACCACAAATAGAGGTAAATTATGAAAATTGATATGAATAATTTTTAAAAAGAATATAAAGTCCAAAATTAGAATTTTTATTGTTAATATATTTCTAATATACAACTTGTAACAGCTCTTAATCAACACAAATTAAAGTTATTCAATAGTAATAAATGTAAGGGGTTGTAACAAGATTTTTGACTAAGGGGATGAGAAGGTAGGTGTGTTAGAGAGGAAGTAGGGAAAGGTGAGAGTAAAAAAGAGATAATATTATTATGCATTATGAATGAGAGCAAAGAGGAAATGACGAGGGATATCCTCTATTTATAGGGGTTGATTATAAGAGAAGGATAAGGGGAAAGAAGAACCCGTGTAAGATGTCCATGATAAGGAGACTAATATATATGATCATCAACTAATCTAAAGGTTTCATGAGATGGGCTTTAGGAGTTTACTCTCGTGTATGAGTTGGACCTATGAATGGGTTTCATGTAAGGGTATTCAAAAATCAGTTTGAACTAAAATTTTGGACTAGACCTACCATTTATTCTAGATTCTTGTCTAAGATCGGACCATTATTTTGGCCTCTAATAAGTAAAAAAAAAAGAGGATCTTTAACTGATTTCAGCCCAGCCTTTTAGTTGAACCCGAAATATTATTAACATTTTACGTAAAATATACATATTTTTAATATAAAAAATATATGATTTACTAATTCTAGTCTAGTTTGATTTTAGACCAGTGTACCCCTTTATTTCAATTCGATTGTCGAGGCCTAAAAATTTAGTTCTCAAATAACCCATATCATTGGGTAATGTCAATAATTAAAAATTTAGGTCTTATGATATACCTAATCTTAAATTACTCCCTCCATATATAAAATTAATGTCACCTATTTTTATATCAAAAAAAGGATGTTACTTACTTTAAAAAATTGAAAGACTACTTTTTATCTTTTTCCTTGTGTATTTTGGTTTTCTAGAACTTAATAATTATCACTTTATTTCTCTCTACTTGAAAAATATAAAAGTAAATGATAAGATTTAAAAATCATATTTTATTCATTATTTGTCCAAAAAAGAGCTTGAAAATGAGATTCTTTTATATATAGATGAAGTATTTATTAATCGGCTCTTCCAATGCATCAATTTTTCAACATAGGAAAATATAAAACTTTAATAATATAACTAGTACATTCTATGTCGGTCATTTTTAAACATTATATATTTAAAAAGTTAAAATGAAGAATGATTTTTTAAAATTTAAATTTTAAGAAGATATATGAAGTATTTTTTTAACAAAATTTGAATCATTCAAAACATATTTATCTAAATAAGTTGGTAGATTGTGATGATTATTACAATTATAAAGCAAATATCCAACTTAACCAAATGTTTTTATATCATACAAAAAATGTAAAAAAATTTGTTTAAAAATATAATATCTATCTAGCTATAAATTTAAATAAAATATTAAAATATGTAGCAATGGTAGACCCTAAATATATAGAAAACTATGCTACAGAATTAACAAAATGTTAAAAAATGGGAAGAAAAATTATAAATATTTGAACGAAAAGGTTGATTTTAAGAATAAGTGTTATTGTTCTCAAATTATAGTATAGATAAATATATGTTAGGCTTAAAAAATATTTTATTTAGGTAATTTAATTTACCCTTTGACAAATACATATGAGGTCCGATTTGTCATATTAAATGAAATGAAAAAGATAATTTATTGATTGATTAGGGAATTAAAGACAAATTTATATAGTTTTTGGCCTTATTAGATTTTATTTTATTTATATTTTTAGTAACTCTAACAAGTACTCAAATGATACTTGTTAGGGAAAAAAAGCATTCTTTAACTTGATAGTTATATGTCTACCACTCATTTAGGCTCAAATTCTGATATTATTTTCATTAATAGAAAATAACATAGCATTAGGTTTAACAATTGGAATATGTTACAATTTAAACCATTTTCAAAATCCAATAAGTCTTCTATTAAAAAGTGGGTTACATAATTACTGAACCATGCATAGTACTATTTATAGTAACTATTGATTGTGTAAATTAAATTTTTAGTATTAATTTTCTTCTCAGGAAAATATGTTTTTGTATGCGTGCGCGTTATCATCTATCTATGTATACTAAGGAATAATTTGTTAATAGTAATAAATATTTTAGAATATATTTTTTATTCAATTATTTATTTATTTATTTCTCTCATTTTTCAATTATTCTTTTAATGCACTATCATAGATGATGTTTTTGGAAAATATTTTTTTAAATGCTTTATTTAATTCTATTATTGTGTTCCTATTATTTTTTTAAATTCAAATTTCTTTATTTTGAATATTTGATAGATAATACTAGTATATATGTAAGCTTCTTGGCAAATATTTTATAATCCCATTTATTAGCCGATGGGACAAATATTTTTAACAAATCTCTTGATTCTTATTTGCATTTATGATTCTTAGATAAATCTTGGGCTTCAATCAAGAAATCAAGTTATTGATGCATGTGAGTTATATATATTATGATAATTAGTACGACAAATGGTGTGGGTAAAAAGCAAAAGGATGTGTATTTATTAGTAGGCTAAACTAATGTATGGTAAATTGCTTACATACATACATATATATATATTTTACAAAATCAAGATCTTAATTAGTAACTCACAATAATAAATTCTAGAGATTGAGCATATGGAGAAATAAGGACGCATATAGAGTTAGCTAGTATAACTATCTACATAAATAGCTTTCCTTAAGCTTGTCTAGCTAGGTTTATTTTGTAGGCCTTTGGCCATATGCATTGGTGGTTTAAAAAAATTAGAACTCTAAGAACTAGAAATGAATAAAATTTGGGAGTTCCTGTTCTAAAAAAATGAGGAACTAGTTCCAGTTATGGAACCAATTAAATAAAAAATGAAAGTAGAGGAGCTAATGGGTGGGGAACATGGATGGCAAAAGTTCAGGCGAGATAAAGGAGAGGCCAAAGGGTTTCATGGGTGATCAAGGAAGGGGAAATAAAAAGGGAGCATGAGGAAAATGAAAGATAATAAATATATTATTATTATTATTATTAGTAGTAGTAGTAGTAGTAGTATATACAAAATATGTGGGAATAGATTTAAGGTTTATGGAACCACCAATTCACATGTAAGTGTGGATATGTTCTACTATATATATATATACATACATACACACTAGTTACTCTCTCATGCAATGTTCGAGTTTTATTTTTTTATAAAAAATATAGGTTATATTTTAGTTTAAAATAATTATTTTATTTAAAATAAAATAGAAAGGTGGTAATAATATAAATATTAATTTAAAAGTGTGTGCATATATATATTACAGTATTACCTTTTATCGTTAACTTTTTTAAAGTCCATATTATTTTATTGGTACGCCTACAGATGGTTATTAATTTATAACTATAAAGTTATAAAATAAAACTCGAGTTAATGTAAAATCATCATCATCATTATGTAAATAAAATAAGTACAAAAAATAACATTAGATTTATCAGCTATGATTTCATAGACATAGAATTAGAGGTTACTCAGTTTCAAAGGTAGAACTAATGAATATAATTGAATGAAATATATTTACAACCATTGAATAAAATGTGTTGATAAACTGATGTAATCTCTCTTATTTTAATTGTTTGAGTTCAAACCACGTAATATAACACTAAATAAGTAAAATAATATGAAAATCAAATAGAATTAAATTATATATGTCAAATAATACACTTGGCACTACAAATTTGAATCACCAACGGCTAAATTTACATGTACGACCAAAATTGCCCTCAAATTTCTTCCATCCAATATATCAACACTTTAGATGAGTGGAATGTGTAGATATATATCAAATCGTGAATGATGGAATTAAGCCGTGTATCATATTAGAACAAATAAATAAATAACAAATTTTTCATGAGGAAAAAAAATCTCTAACTTTATAATTGAGGACAGATACTCACCTAAAATTGTGGAATCAAAAGCTTGCCTTCTTGATCTTTAAGTTGCAACAACAAAATTTCATCATCTTTCCCTTGAGAGTGACCCAACAACGCTTGCCAACATGTTGAAGAGCTTCAATCAAGCATCTTCTCAATGAATTCATTATATAATTGAAGAGACTAGGGCTTTAATTGCCCAATATGGTGACTTTGTTGTGATTTTTTTTATCTTAGCCATGGTGTTAATAGAGTTGGATGCATATTAGCTTGAGATGTTGTTTCAACATTAATTTCATCTTATTGGACTAATATATTCCCTACATGTATTACAAATGGTATTCTAAAGGATAATGATTAGTAATATTAGTCTACGAGATTAATAAAGGAACTTTAATATTATTTCCATCAAAATATTTAGAAACACACCTTCTCCATTGTTGTTGATATTCTTCTTTCCATCATCTACTGATCTTCTTACCATATAGTGTTGATCATTTGTAAATTAACACTAATCTTCATTGATTTGATTTGTTAATGTAATGCTGAGGCACTTCGTAAACCCTAATGCATAGTATTTCTACATTCTTTGCATCAGATTAGAATGAAAACTAATTAAAAAGGCATTATGATATTATAGAGAGAGATTGAAGAGTTGGCTTCTACTCTTTATGCGTCTTTTTGTTGCTTTAATTACTGATTATGTATTATAAATTCTTTCTTTACCCAATGTACAACTATCGATTTTATGAAGCATTTTTTTTATTGAATATATTTAACCACATGCCAAATTTCTAATATCCCTATTTCAATGCACATTAACTTTCTCTCACTATTGGTTATTTTTTGCTAAATGTGGTTTTACTAAGCATATTTCTTTTACTATTGGTTTCATTTTTTCTTTCACAGTGGTTGATTTTACTAATAATTTAATATGGATCAGGCTAACAAAATTAACTCTATTGTATCTTGTAGAATAAACTATTATCTTTACTCTCTCTCTCCTCTATTTTAACTTTCAATGTCACCAATATTATTACAGAAGCTAATTCAATCAATTACATTACATGCAATGTTGTGGATCGATACCAATTTGAAAAAATAAGATCTAATTAGAATCAATTAGAACACCCAAAAAGAAGAGAAGAACACTCAAGAACATAGATTGAGGAAACAGATGACCTTATTGATGTGTAGTAATTGTGATTACAAAGAATCAAATAAATTATCACATAAATCACTCAATTCATCAAGGAATTATAAGAGAACACAATAGGAGAAGAATATGGCGCTCTCTTTTCGATTAGGGTTCTAATCGCATGGTATTTATACTATACGAAACTGTCATTAGTGAAAACCGAGGCAGAGCAAAAAAATCCAAAAAAAACACGGACCGTGTTAATAAACATGGTACCACCATGTTTATTTATATTCTCTTGGCCTCTCACGAAAATAGGACACATTTTCTTTATGAAAAAACACGGATTGTGTTTCACGAACACGGCCCCCCGTGTTTCTTTCCAACTTTGACAGTCTTTAGTATTTCAACCACAACGTCTTCATCTGACCTCCGATTGAGCTGATTCTTAATGCATTGGAAATCTAACAAAACGATCTACAACTTTCATTGTCAGCACATTTCCAAATTCCAATTTCTTCAAGGTATAATATTCACATATTTTCAGAATAGCTCATATTTCTACTACAAATTCCTCCCAAACACTTCACACACCAATCCAAGCTATTCTACACACCAAATATGAGTCAAAAGCGCACATGCAAATATGTGGTTTTGATTTAGGAGGAAATTTAATGGGATAATGAATGTGTTATTATATAATATATAGATATATATGTTCTACTATATACATATAATCAAAAAGTTCATATAGAAATAATTTTATAGTTTTTCAATGTAAACGCTTTTTAAAATAGAGTGTACATCAAGAGCCAATTGATTAAAGATTCTACATAAATGAGGAATAATGAAATGATGTCTAAAACTTGGTCATCATTTCATAATCAAAATCAAAGAAACCTCTTCTAGATTCATTATAGCACAAACAAGTGCAAAATGCAATTATCTATAAATTATGGGAAGGTTGTTGCAGCTACCTCCACCTGTAAATCTCTTTATGTGTAATCAAAGAGAAAATTTTGACTTGAATTTTAGCACATATATCCTACAAAAATAAGTAAAAAAAAATTCTACACATTTGAAGGAAAGTTTTCTTAAAAAGGTCATCTAAGGTTTTTTCAACCTTATACTATTAAAATATACAAATATCCTTGAGATTCAATCATAAAATATCACCACAAAATGTAAAATTAAGGAAAAAACTTACTTTATTAACTTGCACAAAAGGGAACACCAATCATAGACAAAATCCATCTTGATTACACATGCCTATAATTCTTCAAACAGAGATGTATGTACCACACTAAGGAAATGGAGGAAGGGGAGGAAATCCAAGCAGGTATTATATGCATTAAAGTGTTTCATTTAGTTTTGACTCCCTTGCATTATACTTCTTATCAATGATGATAGAATATTGTGGCAACGTTAACTTGATTAGTTTTTGTACTTGGATTAATCTCTTAGCAAGTGATCAACAGAGAGAATGAAAAATTAAAAAGCATGGAAACTTGAAATTGGTGAAGAATCATATGAAGTTGTTGTCAAAAGTTTTGAGATGTGGAATTTTTGTGAGGATATATAGATGGACCAAACTAAAAGTAGCCTAACATAAGGTGAAATTGTGGGAATGAAGATATTATATATGGTTAATTTATAGAAGGAATATATACCATTAGATCAAGTTTAAGAAGAAAGAAAGGATTAAAGCTTATTATTGTTGCGTTGCATTATGTCAGTTACTTAATGAATTTTTTGCACAACTTAATAAAAAGAAAACTAATATTTCTACTCGAATTGTCTTCCAATTATCTAGGCTTAAAATATTTATGAAAGAAGAAAAGAGGGTTTATATTCTTAATCATTCATCTAATACGAGTGGGTGTGTACTCAACAAACAACAACTTCTTGAATATTACTCCAAATACACTGATTTGTTAAGGATGTGAAGCAGATTCTACACATAGGGTGCATAATAGCAAATGCATGTTTTTATTGATGCATTGCCCTCCAACTTGTCCAAAATGCACCAGTCTGTCCTTTAGATCATTGATTTGATCATTTTGTAAAACATGTGGGAAAATCAATATGTGCTTCTCTAAGACCCAATATGTGGGGAGCAATGATGAACTAGTACAATTTATTCCTTATGCAGAGCTCCTAAGGTCCCAAATTGGTGAGGTGGATGGTTTTTGTTTAGTTTATGTATCCAATATCCTCTTTTATTGTTTGAGTTGTGAGCTTGGGCCATTTTATTGATCTCTTGGAATAGACTATGAACCACGAAATCACCTACCCACTCAAGCTTTTTCATAGATCTTCTAGGCCCTTATCTATTTAGTATTTTTACTATGATTTTTAAACTTTGTATTTCCTTTTTTCTTGGTAAAGATGATTATTGAATTTCCACCATGTTGAAATGTATTTGAAAATTATGCTCAATTATGATATCTCTATTATTTACAATCTAAAGCAACATTTTTGATATTGTATGTAGTAAGTTATGTGTTCTGTTCAAAATCATTTTATTGCTTTGTGTTCTCTTCAATGATTGTGGTCATTGAAATTTTTGATTGCCTTAGTGTTTTAACTATTTCCGTTTGTCATATTATTCAACTATTGTAATTAATGAGTGACTTTATATTCTCTGTTCTCATACTATATGATAACCTAAATTTTCGTATTTCAGTATTTAGTGCCATCATTTTATTACTACTGACTTGTTTACAAATTGCACTACTAGGTGGAATTTTCTTAACTTCGATGTAGTAGTGCTTGATTTTGTTTGGTGTGTGGGTGTTATGAGATTTTTGTTATTAGAAAGTATTGTTATTTTATTATTATGGTTATCAACATTCCAAAAGTGATGCCTGATATGTTCAAGCTTGAGCCACTCAATGGATTTAAATATTTTATGTAACACCCCAAAATTCTCTACTTTTTTTTAAAGCGGAAGAATTTTAAATTAAAACCCGTGAATTCTAGGGATGTTACAGCCACACTTAGTACCAGACCGGTTCTCTCTGACCGTTCTAATACCAAGTGCTAAGCCTAAAGAAAAGATTAACATTAAATTCAAACCAACAGTTCATAAAAGAACTAGAAAGAATCATACATCAAAAATCAGAGTACGCGTAAAAAATTATAATTCATGTTCCAAAAGAAAATGAGCTTACAATCGATAAAATATTCATTTAAAATACTCAATACAAGGTAATAAATCAAAAGGGATCAATCGGATACAGAAGAAATAAAAAAAGGAATTAAATCGCGTAAAGAGTGAATACGGCCACGACACCCTTGAACCTTGAGCCAAAATACGCTCAGCACTCAACCCCGCCGGATGTCTTGCCCACCTGCACAAAGTCAGAAGGTCCAACTACTCATGGGAATGAGTTGCACCCATGAAACGGGTGATTAGTACGCTACATACTGAGTAAGGTAACCGAGCACTGAGGCCAATACATAAGCATATCGAATCATGCAAGATAATACTCAACTTACACTTTCAAACCCACACATATAGTACATAAGGTCATAAAGAAAATTATACAACTCATGATCAAGCCCACACGTAAAGGCCCACTTATTCCATATTAATTATTAAATAACTCTTTTATTGGAAATTGATTCACGCCATTTTCTTTATCAAGTCCACACGAGTACGGGAACCCCACTATTTTAGCCGGTGGATCGGTCTGGCCCCTTCTCGTACGGTGTTCCACTGTAAGTAATAGTATCTTTTATGTCTTAGCAACTACAAGGTTTGGTTTGTTGAGCTCGAGATCCCCCACTATTATAGCCGGTGGAGCGGTCACGAGGGTAACATACCCTACCATTATTTTAGCCGATGGATCGGTCGCGAGGGTAACATACCCTGCTACTATTTTAGCCAGTGGATCGGTATGAGCCCGGCTCAACATCTTCCACTTTACATAATTAATATTTTAAGTATCTTATTCAAAAATCCATACCAAGACATGCAAGTCTGCCTCCTACCATGCTTACTTTTCAATTCGGGTTAACCACTCCAACCCTAGTTAACCACTCCCAACATTATTAACCATGACATACCCTAACACCCATGCAAACCCTAGCTCCACGTAAACCCTACTCCCATGCAAAACCCTAGCTCCCATGCAAAACCATAGCTCCACCATGCAAACCATAATACAACCATGCAACCATTAATACCACCATGCAAACCCTAATACCACTATGCAACCATTAATACCACCATATAAACCCTAATACCACCATGCAAAACTCTAACACCATGCAACATTAATACCACCATGCAAAACCCTAACACCATGCAACATTAATACCACTAAGCAAAATCCTAACACCATATTGTTACACTCCTCTTCATTATTTTACAACCCTATCATGCATGTCTTAGGGCCACATAATACCATAATAATAACATACTTATACACATAATTCTCATGCCACAATTATTTACACAAAACATACCTCAACTTCCATATCATGCTGCATTCATAATAGTTATACAATATGCACATAAAATACACAATAAATCATATCACTTGGCATACATGGCATATAAATCACATATTACACAAATGGCCTTAGCACCCCTTACCTAAAATGACACCGGTATTGAGCACACTCCTACGCCTCCTTAGGGCTTTGATAAAATAATAACATATTAATAAAAATAACATTAACAAATTTCTAACTTTGCTAAAGGTATGAGAAATAATAGTAATATTATAAAAATTGATAATATAAGGGTTAAAGATTTTACCCTAATGATAATAATGATACCAAAATAATAATAGCAAAGATACTAATAATAATAATAATAATAATAATAATAATAATAATAATAATAGTAACAATAATAATAAAAAGGACATTATTCAAAAATAAAGTGAAATAAGGGCTTTGACCCCTTTACCAAAATAATACTAGTAATAACATTAGTAAAATAAATAACAAAATTTAGTAACAATAATAATAATGAAATAGTAATAATAATAATGATAAAACCATAATAATATTGCAAAATAATAATGATCATAATGGTAATAATAGTAAGGATAATATTTGAAGATAAAATGAAGTAGGGTTTCTACCCTACATTAAAAAATAATAAACTTATTAAATAATAATAATAATAATAATAATAACAACAACAACAACAACAACAACAACAACAACAACAACAACACTAATAAGAATAATAAATGCTATTGATAAAATATTAATAATAATAAGACTTGATATTTATAATACCACTACTACAATTCAAAATAGGCACAATAGGGTTTCAGCCCTACATAAAATAATAATCAAAACATTAATACTAATAATAATAATAATATATATTAACAATAGAAATAATAATAATAATAATAATAATAGTATTTATATTCAAATAAATAAAATAAAATAAATTAAGGCTTGTAAAAATAGGGAGAAGGGTTGAGAGGGTCTAGGGTTCAACCTTAGGTTGGAGGTGATAGGCGGCACTGGGGGTTGTGCACAGTGCTGACGACGGTGGCCGGAAAAAGGGAAGAAAAGGGAAAAAGTTGGATGCTGGGAAAAGGATAGGGAGAATGGAGGTGGGAGTTGGGGTGTTTAGGGTTGTACAGAAGGAGAGGGACAGAATGAGGGTGGCGGCACATGGCCGCGACGGTGGTGGCCAAAAAAGGAAGTAGAAGAGAAAGAGAGGAAGAGAGGGAGGGAGAGGAAAAGAAAGGTAGGAGAAGGTAGAGGATGATCTGCATAACAGAATGGGAGGTAAAAGGAGCGGTGGAGCGGCGGAAGAGGTGGCTAAGGGTGGTTCGAAGGGCAGCGGAGGTTGAAGAGAGGGTTGATCGGGGAGGATACTTTGCACAGCCGGGGTGGCTTGTGCAGGAAGAATCGAGGGGATGGGTGGTTTGGTTAGCTAGAGGGTGGTGCAGGGAAGGCTTAGGTGGGTGGAGTTGGTGGCATGGTTAGCCGACGGCGACGCGGCTGGCGTCTGAAATGGCGGCGGCGCACAAGGGAGGGTTCTGGGTAGGAGATCAAAGGCTCGATACAGGGCTATTATGAGGGTATTTATAGACTTTAGAGGAGAGTTTAGGGTTATGCGGATCAGTGAGGGGATAAGGCATGTTGATTTGGGCTCACCAGCGGCGTTGTTTGGCCAGCGGAATCTCAGGGATGAGGCAGGGTGGTTGACTGGCTAGGAGAGGGAGAAATGTGCAAGGAGAGGTGGAGTTAGTTGGGCGAAAAGGTCAAAGAGTCAGCAGGGGAGAGAGAGGAGCAAAACAGCCGGTCAACGGCAGCAAAAAACCAGGGCACAATGGCGACGAAAATGGTGCAGGTCGGCGTCAACGGAAGGAGGAAGGAAGAAGAAGAAGGAAAGGTGGGGGCGGACCAGTGGTTTGGGAAAAGAAAGAAAGAAAGGAAAAGAAGGGCGGTCGGGCACAACAGTAAGGATAATAATCAAAACGTAGCGTCTAGGGAAAAAAACACAAAATGCGGCGCTGGGAGAAGGAAGGGGGCGCCGGTCGCAGGGGCTGGGTTGCGCCAAAGGAAAGGAAGGAAAAGAGGAAGACTGGGCAGCGGGCTAGCCCAGGTCGAGGAGGAAAAAAGAAAAAGTGAAGAAAAGAAAGAAAAAGAAAGAAAAATGAAGAAAGAAAAAGGAAAAGGGGAAAAAGAAAAATAGTGGGTTGGGTTAATTAAATTAATTAAAATATTTGAGATATTTAAAAATAATAATATTTAAATAAAATAATATTTAAATCCCTTTTTAGGCTAATTTAGGGTTTTTAAAAGATTTTCCATAAATTCCATTTTAGTTAGCAAAACACCCTAAATTTCTCCGATTAAATTATTTATAAAATTAATATTAGTTTGAAACTATTTTATCCTTCTTACTTTAATTAAAATAATTTATTTAATTAATTTCCAAAATAAAATCCTTAATTAGCTAAAATATCAAAACTTTTCTAATAAAAATTATTTATTATTTTCTTCTTGAATAGCCCTAATTAATTCCCTTTTATTTTGATAAAAATAATTTATTTAATTAATTTTCATTATAAAACCTCATTTAAGTATAATTTTTAAAATTAGAAATTTTCGGGGCATTTCATCGTATGTCATCTCAAAAGCTTATGGTATTGTTCAAAACCTTGGAAATTGATTATATCTTGCTCACAGACCCACCTACTAATAAAGAAGTAGATCCTACTACTCCTACTATCACTCTAGCACCCCTGTCACTAAGAAAAATGAGATATCCACAAAAGATAAGTATAATTGGGATAACAAGATGGTTTGAGGTCACTTATTGTCTCACAATAGCAACAAGTTGTTTGATTTATTATTTGTGTTCCCATCATCAAATGATATTTGGGACACTTTGAAGAGACATTATGGTTTATATGAAGATGAGAGGAAAAAAATATGATGTAGGTAACCTAGTGAGGTTTCAAATGGTAAATGATAAGCTTGTGATGGAGTATGTCCATGAGTTTGAAAATTTAGTTGCTCACATTCTTAGAGAAGTCATAAGGATATTTGAGACATTTCAAGCTAATTTTTTTCTAGATAAATTACCAAGTGATTAACAAAGTCATCTCAAATAGAAGAAGATAAATCTAAAACAATTGAAGGTGATTAGTCATATAAGGATATAAGAGGCAAACTGGTTAAAGGATAACAGGGTCTCATATACCTCTAGGTTGGTTGCTGCAAATGTGATGGAATCTGTTATTGCTAAATACAAGTCTAAGGACAAGGTAAAGATGCCCTATAAGAAAGGATGGTAGAAGGTTCAATCAAACTTTAAGAATTGAGATAAGATTCAAAAGAAGAAGGTGAATTGCTATTTCTGTAGGAAGACATGCCACAAGGCATATCAGTGATACAAGAGACTGGTCTAGGAAAACTAGAACAAGACTTAGAAGGTTGCTGCACCTCAAGATCCACAAGCTAATGTTTTTGAGATTGCGGCTGTTATAGTTTTTGTGGTAGTGGAAGAAAATATGGTTTACAACAAGATAGATTGGGTTTTGGACACCGGTGCTTCTAAGAATTTGTGCACCAACAAAGGTATCTTCCATCAGTTTGAGGATTTTGCAGATGTAGAGCATTTCTTCATGGGTAATTCTACCACTATTGGAATTTTAGGAAAAGAAAAGGTTCTTTTGAAACTCACTTATGAAAAAAATGTATCTTTAAGTGATATTATGTATGTGCCCTCATTCCATAGGAGCCTAGTTTAGAAAGTTTGCTAAATAGAGCTTCTACTTCTATTTATATTGGCGAGTTTGTATCTTTATGCAATGGTGGGATAGAGCATAAGAATGTGGTTTCCATAGATAAACTAAAACAAATGAATCTCGTTAACATATTAGGCACTAATGATTATGTGAATTTTCCTCTTTTCATGGAAGATAAATATGCTAACAAGACCTTTAAACCTATCACTGAAAGATAAACTAAATTATTAAGGTTGATTCATAAATATTTGACCGAATTTAATAAATATGTGAGTAGGAGAGGAAAAAGGTATTATGGTCATAGATGATTATTCTAGGTATACTAAAGTTTTCCTCCTTAAGACTGAAGATGAGACTGAAGAAATCTTCTTAAAATATTAGTGTTTAAAAACCAATTAGACCATAAAATAAAGAGGCTAAGGTCTTGTAAGGGTAGTGAATATGAAACTAGTTTCCTAAAGGACTTATATGATAGTCACGGAATCATATATGAGACAAGTTCCCCCTATACCCCTCAAGAAAATGATGTAACTAAAGAAAAAGTGGGACTTTAAAGGAAATGATGAATGATATGTTACTGAGATTCAATATATTTGACCAAATGGGGGGAGCTATGTTGTTTGCCTATTATGTTTAAACAGATTTCCCTATAAGAAGTTAGATAAAACACCTTATGAATTATGAAATTATTTTACACTTAATCAAAATTTTTGAAAGTGTGGGGGTTTCTAACTAAGGTTGGCTTACTAGACATTAGAAGGACTAATGTAGGAACAAAGAATATTAACTATACATTTATTATGTATGCTCAAAAAAATTTTGCATATAGGAACAAAGAATACCAAACTTTAAATTATAACTCTATTTGTGAATCTCAAAATTTAGAACTCTTTGGGAATGTGATCCCCATAATAATAAAAAATGCATTTGATATCACTAGTTCTTCTAATGCCTATTTATTACCTTTGCATATGCCTTCCTTATATGATATTGTGAATGATAATGTGAATGAACCTAGGAGAAGTAAAAGATAAATAATAGAAACTAACTTTAGTCCTAATTTTGTTACTAGTTTCCAAACTAAAGACAATAAACTTGATAAGATTAATTTGGACTCTATGTCTACTTATTTGTTTGATGATTATCCAAAATCCTATTGGGAAGTTTTAACCTCTATTAATGCTAGTTTTTGGAAAGAGGTTATGAATAATGAATTATAACCAATTAAGACTAATCACACATGGGACTTAGTAGATTTAATTAAAGGATGCAAACCAATTAGATGCAAATGGGGTTTCAGAAGAAAAATAATAATTGAGAAATAATGGAACCATTGATAAGTTTAATATTTGATTTGTAGCTATAGGTTATAAACAAAAGAAATATATTGACCTTTTTATACTTATTCTCCTATAAATAAGATTGTCATGATTCATTCTTTGTTTCTTTGGATGCTATCCATGGTCTTGTAGTTCATCAAATAGATGTTAAAACTGTATTTTTGAATGTTGACCTTAAAGAAGAAATCTAAGTTGAGCAACCTCAAGGTTGTGTAGTTGAGGGTGAGGAGAACAAAGTGTGTATAATGAGAAAGTCCTTATATGTTCTTAAACAAGCACATAAACAAGGATATGAAAAGCTTAACTAGATATTAGTGAGTGATGGTTATATTGTGAATGCATTTGATTCATGTGATAAAATGTTTGGATAAGAATGTGTGATTATATATTTATATGTTGATGACATGTTGATTCTTGGCACTAATGTGATGTTGGTAAATGAGACCTAATCATTTTGTCTTCTCATTTTGATATGAAAAATTTAGGGGAATCTAATATAATTATTGGTATTAAAATAAGAAAAATTTGAGAATGGCTTTTCCTTGATATAATCACACTATGTTGATAAAATATTAAAAAATGCGCGTTTATCATGATTACATGCCTATGAAAAATCCTTATAACCCTATGTAATACCCCAAAAATTTCAAAAACCTATATTTTAATAAATAACTTTATTTGAAATAAAATTAGCTTGTAAAATTATTTATTTTAATTATTTTATGGATTTTAGAGTATGTAAATTTGGATAAAAGTATTTAATAAATTAAAAATAAATATTTTTCTATTTATCATATTATTTTATTTGAATAATTTTCCAAACTAATATTTTACCAACTTTATCATTTTTAAACTTATATATTAGATTATAATAAATTAAATTATTAAATTAAATAATTTATCAAGAATATTACATTTTATGATTTTATAAATTAATTTAATTTATTTCCCCTATTTTCCCATTTTTCCTTTTTCTTTTCCTTCTCCTTTTCTCCTTTTCTTCTTTCTTCTCTTTTCCTTTTTCTCCCCTTGGGCCGCCCGCCCGGCCTGCTCTCCCCTCTCCCCCGCGCGTTGGGCCTTCGGCCTGCCTCACCCATTCTCTCCCTCGCGCACCGTCCAGCCCGCCTCTCCTTTTTCCCCCTGGACCGGCCGGCTGCCTATTTTCTTTTCCAGCGCTGGTCCAGCCGCCCCGTCCCTTTCTTCTTCTCTTTCCTTCCTCCTCCCACGCCCGACTCTTCTGCCATTGTCGAGCGTCGACTGCCACCTGCAACCTGGCCACCACCTACCTCCCTCTCCCTCTCTCTCTTCCCCCGTCATTTTCTTTCTTTTTTTAGCCAAACCGGCCCTGGACTAGCCCCGCATGCCTCTCCCCCTTTCCTTCTCCTTCCCCTCCTTTCTCCCTGCCAACCGACAGCCCTGCCACCACTGCAGCACCGCCGCCCAGCCCTACCCCCTCTCTTCTCCCTCTTAT